>CM021103.1:585957221-586263921 GCA_007115665.2 Sequoiadendron giganteum | reverse complement strand
AAAATTTTGCTACCTCGCCCCATGGAGATGGAAAATATTTCCGTCTGTGTCCTTGGTCTTGCACATATTTGGAAGATTCTCCTCATTGCAGAAATTGCTTATGGTGGAGCTTAAGATTCGTAACCATCATGCTAGAGTTGGAAAAGAACAAATCTCCTATGTGGGGAAGACTAGTGACCGAAGCAACCGTCTGAACTGTGACCGCAAACTGAAAACCCCTTAAAGTAGCACTCTTTTTATGAAACCCTACTACGAATTCCATAGCAATATCCTCATCAAAACCACATAATTTATTGAAGTATGTCATCCAACCAATTTGTTTAAAAATCTTATACACTTCTTCACTGGTAAGGAGTTTCTTCATTACAAGAGTTAATGCCTAGTATGTTCGCCTCCCATGGCATTGAGAATGCAGTAGGAGCTTTGACATCGGTTACAGTGGCAAGCAAAATAGTAGAAGATGGTTAATTCATAAATTATCAACGGTAGGTTACGGGTAACAACAGGTAAAGGATTATAATAATCGTGTGAGGTGGCAGGTGACGTGGAATTATAATTATGTAAAGTTCATCCAACTCAGATAATAATGAATGGTTAACCTATACCTCCCAGTTGAATGGCGAACTATCCCAGTCATGCCAAATAATTATTAAAGAAATAAAAGAATATTAAATAAGTTTTGAAAAAGAGAGAGTATACTCCATGATATTGATAATCATGAGGCGAATAACCAATGATGTGATGGTTGGATGAACCATGGCATGTGACCCAAGTTGGCGATGATGTCATGACAAATACGAAGAGAGTTGCTGGTGCAGGAGCACCTTGAGGTCCTTTTGAAAGATCTTGTTTTTTTGGGCTTGTAGGTGGTTCTAGCCAACCACCAAGGGAATAAGGACTATGATGTAAATTCCCAAGAGTGTTTTTGATGAGTGAATTGGAAATAGATTTTTTAGGGGCTTGAGGTTTGGGTAAGTCTTAGACACTGTGAGCATTTTGAGCAATGTTGCCTTCGCTAATTGTCCTAAAAGTTGGAAAATGGCATTAATGATGCTCTAAGCCTAACCCAAGGGTCCTAGCACGTGGGAGAAAGGTATATAAGGTCAGAAAAACTCTAATACCTGGGGAGGAGGATTGTTTTCACGAATTGAGACTTGGAGAGTACATTTTTGTGATTGGAAGAGAGCAAGTTTTCATTGAATTTATGTGTTTGAGCCTTCATCCAGTCAAGAATGGATTGAAAGGACTTGTCTAATGCTTTGATTCTTTCATTTGTGTCACTTACTTAGCTTGTGTAGCATTAGATTAGTCATCTAGACCAACTGGTTATCTTTTTGCAAGTTTTTGGTGTTCTTGGTCTCATTGCCGGTTCAGGCCAGTTTTGTAAAAAAATGATCCCCACTTGAATTCCCGTGGCAAAGCTACCATGTCCACTTGGAATCAAGTAGGGGACTATATGTACAGTGTAAATATGGTGTTTGGAGTCTTTTTGTGCAAGGGAGTTGATGAAATCATCAAGCACTAGGCGAGTGCAAGTGCATTCTGGCTAGTAGCTTGGAGAGGACAACAACAAGGAGAGTTGCTAAATGGATTGGTTTGTGCCAATCAAGAGTATGGGAGTGTTGGCACATGTATCTCAGACATGTGTGTGCCAGGAGGAGAGCTGAGGAGTTCGTTGAAGCCCTCAAAGAAGGAAAAAGAGCCAAAAACCCTAGAAACCCTTGAAAATAGGGGGTTTGAGGACAGTCATATGTACGGAAACTTGTAGGACCTAAGACCTGGTAAATCTTGGAGCCTTGATGGTCAATAGAAAGAATCCACAAAAACATTTGGGGGTTGTTAAGACTGTTTGTGAGAAAAGTCAAGAAAATGGGTTCTAGGAGGCATAATTGGGGCAGAAGGCTACAAGGCCTAAAATTGAGTTTTTCAAGGAAGCAATGGGTAAAAGGGGAAAGAATCAAATAATATGGATCAGTGAGGATAAAAATAAACAAAGGGACAACTAGAATACCCTTCCCTAGCCTAGGAGTGGTTAGGACACTTTTGGGTCATTGTGGAGTCCAAGGAAGCTTAGTGGTGGAATGGGAGTGATGGTGAAGAATTTGAAATTGGTGGAGAGTCTTACATGGTGAGAGGGGTTTAGGAGTGATCCCTGAGTAGGGTAGAGAGGAATACCCTAGGAAGACTAGAGAATAGGTCTTGGGAAGAGCAAGAGTGCTCTTGAGGGATAGGACTCCCCATCAGTTGCACCATGAAGAGTGATAATGTGATAGTATGGATGAAGAGAGGATGAACAAAAGTGGAGTGATATGTGAAGGAAAAGAAATTGGTGGAAACATCAATGTAGAGGAGATGGGAAGCGGTGACAAGACCTTGGAACCCACAGAGCCAAACCATCTCGTGGAAGCACGTAGTGGTCAGGCGATAAGATCCAAGAAAGTGGCAAGAAGAAAAGATCTTACCGCCAAATCGAAGCGACACAATGGGTCCATGAGCTAAGATAACAACAGGAAAAAAGAAGTTCCATCCACCCCAGAAGGCACCAGGAATGATAAGAAGCTCCTGTTGCATCATAGAATAGGTAGTGACAAGAGATATTATTGAGCGATCGCGTGATGTGCTCGAAGTTTTCTGCTTTTTACTTCTTTTTTTATTGACAGACTGTTGATAACCCGATTTTCAGCCTATCACCGCCTAGATGCATCAACAACCCGATTTTCACCTCTATGTTGTTAAGCAGTTAGCAGTTGCCAGAGACCAGTTTTCAAACACTAACTGGCCAACAACGCTTGAAGGTTTTCACTGTTGGATCTTTTATTGTTTTTTTCTCTTTTTTTTTGAAAGTCTTATTGCTCAATCTTTAAGGAGGTTGAAAGGAACAACAGTAAGTTGCTTCGCCACATCACAAAACAAGGTTTCCTTTGAAAGGGGTCATTTATAGAGTTTCAAATGGTGCCCAATAACAAGAAGAATCATGCGTTCAACATCCACTGTACACAATCGGATGAAACCATTATCATACATAGTTTGAATCTCATAGGGACCAAGCCAACGAGTGTGGAATTTCCCTTTGAAGTCCTAGAACCATGAGTCATAAAGTAATGCCCAATCCCCTGGTTGGAATGCTCATGACCAAATGAAATAGTCATGCCATTGCACTCTCTACCTTTGTACCACTTTTATATGAAAAAGAGCCTCCTGACGTATTTCGTCTAGCGAGTGGAGTTGAGAAAGTCTCTCCTTTTGTGCTTCACTAAGGTTCATTCCAAGCTCAAGGGAAGTGCATAGAGTCTTTACTGTGAATTTGATCGACAAGACAACCCTCTTTCCATAAATGAGATCATATGGTATCATCCCTTTGGTTGTCTTCCAGATTGTGCAATAGGCCCAAACTACTTCAGGAAGTCTTTCTACCTAGTCTTTCTTGTACAATGCCACTGTCTTCGTAAGAATATTCTCCAGTTCTTGGTTGGTTACTTCCACTTGTCCATTGGCTTGAAGATGATATGGGGAAGACTTTCGATGCTTAATTTTGTATTGTCGTACCAAATTTGAAATCAAGTCAAAGGTGAATTGTGCTCCTTGGTCTGTAACAATTTCACGAGGCACACCATACTTGGTAAAAATATCAAAATACAAGAAGTTAGCAACCTTAATATCCCTAGCATGCTTTAAGGCTACTACCTCTACCCATTTAGTGACATAGTCTGTACAAACCAAGATATATTCTTTATTCTAAGAAGGAGGATTAATGGGCCCTACAAAATCTAACCCTCACTTTTCAAATGGTTCTATGGATAACTGGGGGTATAAAGGCATTTTGTTAGAGTGGATAGGTCACCCCATACATTGACATTTATCACAATGTTGAACATAACGCTTACTATCCTTGTGGAGTGTGGGCCAATAATAACTGACGATTAAGATCTTTTGGGTGGTCCTATGGGCAAAAAAATGTCCTCCACAAGGTTTTGTATGGCATGCACGCAAAATGTCAAAGACATCTTCTTCAGGCACACACCGACGCATGATATTATCAAGGCCTCAGCGAAAGAGCATCCCATTAATCCATGTGTAATCACCACTGAGTTCCACCAAATTTCGACGTTCCCTTGGAGAGAAATGAGGTGGGAACCTGCAAGTAACCAAGTAATTTTCCATTTCAACATACCGCGAACTCTTTGTTGATATAGCAAAAAGATGTTCATCTGGAAAGGTGTCATCAATTGGGGTTGGTTCATCTTCATGTTGCAGTCTGGAGAGAAAATCAGCCACCACATTCTCTCGCTCGGGTTTGTCGAGGATAGTAATATTGAATCCCTACAAAAGAAGTACCATTGAATTACTCACCCGATAATGATAGGTTTGTTCATCAAAAATCTAATGGCAGAATGATCCGTATGTACAAATTTTTTATATCCAATAATATAGTGGCAAAATTTATTTATTGTATAAACTACAACCAAAAACTCTTTTTCAGTAATAGTATAGTTTACCTTTGCACTAATAAAATTATTATTGATATATTAAATAGCATAAATATGGTTTCTTCCTTCTGTCTAAGGATGAATCCCATAGAAGTATCTCATGCATTGGTATGTATATGAAATGATAGTTCCCAACTGGGTCCTCGTAGCACAAGTGTTGTGATGAGCTTACTGATTTCTTCGAAAGCTTGCTGACATTCCGCTGTCCATGAGAAATATGCATCCTTTCCTAGTAACCAAAACAATGGTGAGGCAATCTTGCTAAAATTTTGAATAAATTTGTGATAATAACCAGTGTGTCCTAGGAAACTACGTACATCCTTTGGACAAGTAGGAACAAACAAGTCTTGAATAATCTTGATCTTTTTCGAATCTACCTCAATTCTTTTTTCAGAGATATAATGACCCAACACAATACCTTCATTCATTAAGATATGGCATTTTTCATGACTTAAGGAAAGATTGGTATCAATACATCATTTAATTAATTTCTCAAGATTTTCTTTAGCTTCATCATATGTGTTACCATAAACAGTAAAGTCATCCATATACACTTCTACACAATCATGAACCAAATCAACAAAAATACTTAGAACAACTCGTTGGAAAGTAGGGAGTGCATTACACAGTCTGAAAGGTAAGACATTGTAGGAAAATGTTCTCCAAGGGCAGGTGAAAGTAGTTTTTCCTTGGTCTTTCGGGGCAATACGGATTTGGTTATACCCACTAAACCCATCCAGAAATGAGAACTTTTTCCTAGCTAAGGTGTCTAGGACTTGGTCGATGAAGGGAAGTGGGGAATGATATTGCTTAGTGGCCTTGTTAATGGCCCTATAATCGACACATATTCACCACTTTCCATTATTTTTAGGTACTACTACAAGTGGAGACACCCATAGGCTATCTGATATAGGGTAGATAAATCCTACATTGAGCAACTTTTGTTCTTCCTTAATTATTTCTCGTAAAGATGGGTTTAACCTTCTCTGGGGTTGTCACACAGGTCTACTCCCTTCCTCTATATAGATATGGTGTGTACAATTAGCAAAATGAATACCTCTCATATCTTGATAATCCCAAGCAAAGGCTTCTTTATGGGCATACAACATCTCAACGAGTTTTTTCAATTGGCAGGCATCTAATCTAGGATTGATGTTAAGCATTTTACTAGGTAAGATTTCAGTAGCTTGGGATTCTACATGGGTATCTACGACAAGTAGTTGTGAATTAGACGAAGATGGATTAGTATCCCTAGATATTAAAAATGGATGGTATATACAATCATGTGGTAATAATTGATGTAAAGTAATCAATTGTTGAATAGATTGTGAACTACCTACTAATGGAAAATTTCTAAATGAACAATTATCACTTATGTCCATAGGAAATATCATTGTCTCAAGATCACTATCAACTAAATAAAAATTCTGCAAAAAATGATTAATAACAGTGTCTTCTGAAACCTCTTCAAATTCCCTACTTCGATTTATTATCAAAATAGGTAGAGACTCCTCTACATCGCTAGCGATCCACAAAGGATCCTTCATTTCCAATAATGGTTGCACTGGAGGGTACAATGTTAATTGCCTCATTTTGTCCCTGTTCGAAATCACCATATTTCCAGACCTACAATCAATGAAGGCATTAGCAACAATTAACCAAGGTCTTCCTAAAATTAGGGGGTATCCCCCAACTTAATATTTGGTTGCAAAATCATAAAATTTGTTGGATACTCCCAAGATTCAATAGAAATAATGATGTCTTTGATCATACCTTCTGGTTTTATGAGGGAACAATCAACCATTTGCAAGACTATTGGAGTAGGTCTTAGTCCTTGAAGGGCCAACATCTCCTTAGTCTCATTAGTCATTACATTTATAGAAGCCCCTAAATCCACAAGTGTATTTGGAATGGTTACATCACTAATATGTACCTTAATCATTGGACTACCAGGATCCACATACTTAGGGACTAAAATATTTCCCAGCATCAAGTCTGCAAGTTGTCTAATGACCTGGACGATCTTGGGGTCCTGCTTCTTTTTTTGCTTTCTCCCACAAAGTTCTTTAACTGCCTTGGTATACATAGGAATATCTCAAATAGCTTGCAACAAAGGAATCTTAATGTTAACATTGTGTAATTCATTCATAAAATCAAAATCAAATTGAAATGTTTCTTGTTGCTTTGGTTGTTCTTGCAACCTATCTGGAAATGGAGGCTTTGGTTGCTCTTCTTTGGGCTCAACTGGATGGTCTTCAACTTCTGTGATGGTCAGTCCCTGAAGGTTCTTTCTCGACCTTAG
This sequence comes from Sequoiadendron giganteum, assembly GCA_007115665.2. Classification (NCBI taxonomy): domain Eukaryota; kingdom Viridiplantae; phylum Streptophyta; class Pinopsida; order Cupressales; family Cupressaceae; genus Sequoiadendron; species Sequoiadendron giganteum. The sequence continues at coordinate 586,257,132 of CM021103.1, read as the reverse complement.
GTTTACACCTTCAATCTCCAATGCATTGACAAGATAAGTCAAGAATCATGTCACTTCATTATTATAAACTGGTTGAGTCACCTTATTATTTGGATTGGGTGTCGGTTGTGCGAGCATTGGTGTGGCTTTTGGTGGTTGGGTCAAACTAGAAGGTTGATTGGATAATGGGATAGGTGGTAAGAGTTGTTGGGATTGTTGATACGAGTTTATTGTTGGAGGTGGTGGATACAGGGGAAATGATTGATATTGTGGATAGGGTGGTGGTGGTGCTCGCCATGCTTGCCATGAGTGTGGAGTAGGTAGATATTGTTGTGACCATTGAGGGTAGTATAGAGGGTGCTACCCATTTCCATACCATCTAGACTGGTTTGGGAAGGAATTTTGTTGAAAAGGATTTTCGGGTGCAACTTGGTAATCATGTGGGGGCATTGCTCTTAGTTGCCACTATCTTCTTTGGGCCATGAAGTAAATAGGTTCATCTATGTATTCTACCTCGGTCATCCCTACAAGAAGAGGTTTTAGAGCAGTGTCCCTACTAGCTTCTTCTAAAGAAGAGATCTTTGTTCTATTATATGGACACTCCTCGTTACTAAGCTTCTTTTGACAAACGGGGAAAAAACAACTGAGGCTTTTTCAGCCTCCTCTTGTTTCCTTTGTGTATATAAAGTGTCTATTTGTTTACCCATATGACTTAACAAATCAGTCTTAAGGTCTTCAAGTAGATTAGCTATCTCACACTTGGTGATACCTGTTGAAGCTCTCATAGAATACGACTAGCTTGGGTAGTTCCTTCTTGAATGTTGAGACCTAGAATAGTTCCTACAAATATCACAGATATCATCAAATTCCATTTTAGAAATATTCGATTTCCCTATTAAGTTTAATGCCTCCATAACATCATCTCTTATGTCTCTAAGAAACAACGTTTTAACAACATCCTCATTTAGTCTCGGTTGGTGGGATCATTGAAGATTGAACATGAAGCATTCAAGGTAGTCCTCCACTGACTCGTCTTCCTTTTGTGTCATGTAAAATATTTCATCCCAAACCTCATTTGTTTTGAAATACTCCTGGTACTTGTTCAAGAATAACTCCTTCATGACTTCCCATGTCATGATATTCCTGAGGTTCATAAACCATCGCAGTGTTGCATATGTGGTTGGGAACAACTTGAGCTTCTGTGCATTGCTTTGATAATCATAGTTGTGACACAACACATCAAATTCAAAGAAAAACATATCAGGATCCTCAATCGAAAGACCACGAAAAATGAGCAAGGCAAAATGAGGGATGTTTTTCATAGGGGCATCTTGTTCGGTACGTGTGATAGGAAACTCAAAGGTAACTGGATTATTGTTGGCCAATGTCCTATTAATATTGTTTTTTTCGTTGATGTTGTTGTTGTTGTTGTTGTTGTTATTGTTGTTGTTGTTGTCGGGATCCATGACATCTAATGCCCAAGGGGTAAAGTAGGTTCTAAATGGCTCTTGGGTTTCTTTTGAGAATGGACCAACTTTCGGCCCGTAAGTTTCTCGAAAGATCTTTTCAATTGTTTTTTGCAATATTTCGAAAGAACTTGGATGGGTACCTGTTGGTGTCTCAATGGTAGTAGACTCTATGACACATTTCTCAATATCGGGTTCGAGTAACTCTAAGGTTTGTACTTTAGTTTTCAATTTCCCTTGTTGTGAGTTGCCTCCCTCAACTAATGTTTTTGGATTTTTTTATTTTATTTTTGATTGTATATTACTCCCTTTGTCCTTTTTAACAGATCTTCCTCTACTATCCCTACTATAATTCATGCACCTAAATGACTTATAACAAATCAAACTAAGGGTAATTATCAAAATGAGGTCTACTGTTGTATAGACTTTCTCCTTAACACAATGCTCCTATCCTAGTTCACTAGGTTGACAGGCCTTTAACACCATTCCTTGACAACGTTGCCAAAATAATTGGATTAAACTATGGGCTGAATTTATCCTTGGAATTCTATCTTTTATTGACACAATAGCTTTGAGCTAATATTCAAGAATTTCACAATAGTTTCCTTAGTTTATCCTTTGGGTGTCAATCCGAGGGCGTAAGCTTATGAACAGTGCTGCAAAAATCTACCTAAGGGCTAAAACTAATGAACTAAGGGGGATGGATACATCTAATAATTGAAAACACACTTTTCAATCTAGAATTCAAAAACACGCTTTGAAAATGAATGAAATTCTTTCTTAAATTGTTGCCTACCTACTTCAACCAATACTATTTTTGATTAAAATTGAATAACACAAACTCAATATCTATTATGGTATACAAATATTGGCAACAACCATTGCAATAATAAGGGAAATAATTCAGTTGTCAAAGATGAATTGAAAGAATGCAGGTGATAGGAAGTTCAATTGCAATAGGAGGTTGGAGTGTGACAGGAAGATGGTATGGGACAAGAAGTTGGAACACAAAAATGGAGAGACACGAAGAGAATGGAATGCAAGAGGAAGTTTTATAGAATGAAAAGCGACATAGTCTGGAATGAGAAATACGGTAATTTACCTGCAAGTGAAACACACTCCTTGCTCCTCAAACCACAATTACATTCCACAGAGAATTCATTGAAATTCATTTAATACCAAATTAATCACACAGGCTAATCTTAAATAGAAATTAAACTGATCCACATAATACATACTCAACATAAATTAAATCTTATGAGATATAAAAGATCTAAACTAACAAACCATAAAATAATCTCACCAAGCTTCCTGAGAGGGGGCCCTTCCTCTGGTCCACAGGGTGAGCATGCAAAAATGTTTACGCTACTTCAAACCATGATCAACGCATCCAGGATTCAACAATAATAACATCGACTGAAATTTTATGAAGATTCTATATTATATCCCAGTTTAACTCAAAACACACATATATATAGGTGTAGATGTTCATCAGTCACCATCAAGTAAAAATGATAAAGGAAACATAGTTTGTTATAGTTTAAAACATCAAGTTTGAGATAAGAAATAAAAACATAAATAGGTAAACTTCTTTCACACACAACCCTCATTTCCCATCTTATGCCGCTCAAGATTTTTCATTCACGGGGTCAGTTCCCTTCTCCACATTTAGTTCTTGTAGCAAAACCATCCAAAATACATTATTTCCTCAACAATTTTAGCATTCTGAAAGTATTCTCTTCTTTTTGAAAACATATCAAATGTTCTTCATTTCCCTAACAATTGATGGCAAGGACTTAGGAGAAGGTTAAAATGGGAATGAAATAAAGGAAAAAGGATATGAAAATTAAACACATTTGACACCCATCACTACTATTCACTTAGCATACAAATAATATAGTAATAATAGGCGCCATCTAATACGCTTTCATACATACTATGTTGTTGTTTTCACATGACTTTTAGCTAAGTATTTACATGGTTTATACTTTGCATTCAAAACATAACTTATCTGCTATGCGCTTTGTTTCAAATCTCTCCTTTATTTATGCGCTGCACATTTACTACTTGTTGGCTTTATTTAAGCCTTGTTCTCTAATATAGCCATGCCATATATGTGCCCCTATTTATTTTAAAACATATCAAAATACTTTTAATGATATATTAACAAATACATTATTAATATATATGTGATATAACATTCTTATATATATATATTTATTTATTTATTTATACATATACTAATTTATTTAATCGTTATTTTGTTAATCATATTAACATATAGCCATTTAAGTGTATATTAATATATATGTATGTACGTATATATATATATATATTATTACATACATATATATCATTATTTTAATATCAAAACAACACACACACACACATACACATATATATTCCTCGATCGGTGTTTATACACGAAATATACATACATATATATATCCTTTATATCCATCGATATCCCCTTGCATATGATTTATTTGTGCATGGGTATGTGTAAGTATTTCTACTTATGTACATATGCATTCATGTATATGCTCACATACATGATTTATTGTTATATATACATATATACATCCCATATATATATATATATATATTCATCGGTTAATATATAAACATAAATACACAAAGAAGATTTCAAACCCATATAGAGATCAAGAAACATGATTCAATCGGAGCAACAATCACATAATCAAAGACTAAAACCAAAACCAAAACCAATCAAAGATGATCATACAATCTTTCCAATATATCCAAGACTTCAACTAATGGTTTACTCACCAAATCCTAACTATCTTGACTCGTCTTAACCAAACTAGGGTGTGAGTGTGTGTATGCTTAGTTAGGCTCATTAAGGGTTACCAAACCAGGTTCTTCTCTCGCGTGATACTCCCCCTCTCTTACCTAAGCGCTTGAATCCTTCCTACACCAACTTAGTTTATCATAAAGGTAGTTAGTTGTTCACACGAAATCCAATTAAATCATAAATCATTTGCATAATCCAAGAATTAAAGAATTTACATTGCAATGCATATTCATTCATCACATTTTCCATTAGTATACAATCATTCCTTCAAAAGAAATAACATCTTAATGCATATTTCAGTATTTCATTCACCTATTAAAAATTTTAAGGTCACGATTTACATTTATCATCATATTTACTCATGAAGGTAAAAGTAACTTGGTAACTAAGAAACAGGGTGTAACAACAAATCCAAAAGCAAGAAGCACTTCTGCAAGCAGGACCATCTAACTCAATCATAGGCTTTAGCCATTTCTAGTTTGATAATCATAGCTTTTTCTTTGGAGGTCATCATGGAATGAATAATTTCAGCAGTAATAAGCACACCATCCAAGATATTCCTATCTACCATAAAGCCACCTTGTTCCCCCAAAGACCAGCTCGCCAATCCATCGCTTTAATATTTCAGCCAACAACTTGGATAGAATCTTATAGACCACATTACAAAGAGAAATGAGCCTAAACATCCCTATCCTATCATCCCCATCACATTTGGGGATGACAGCAAGAAAAGTAGAGTTCATAGGGACCTTAACATTTTTTTGTTGCTTTGGGACTCCCACACCACCTCCAATAAATCCAAATGTATAATATCCCAAAATTCCTAAAAAAACTCAATAGGGAACCTATCTAGACCCAATGCTTTCCCTTTCTTCATTTGAAATTTTTTTTCCTCGAATTCCTCCATGGAAATGCAACGCAAGAGGTTCTCATTCATTTCCAAAGAAACAAGAGAAGGAATGCAAGATAGGACATGATTCTCCTCAACCCATAATTCAAGGGAATCATCTCTAAACAATGAGGCAAAATATTGAGAAGACTCTTTGGAAATATCCCCCATAGAGGACAAATTCTCACCTCTGGAATTAACAAGGAAAGGGATGGAATTGCCATGTCTCCTAGCCTTTATAGAATTAAAGAAAAATGTAGTGTTTTTGTCTCCTTCTTGCAACCATTCCATATACGCCTTCTATTTCTAATAAATCTCCTCCCTCAACTCACAATCCTCCAGAGATTTCAGAGCCTTTGCCTCCCCAAAAGGGACTCCTCGGATAGGACAAACTCCCCAATCTCACGAGTAATAGCATCCAAACTGTCTCGAGCTGCATCCTTAGCATAAAAGATGTTGCCAAAACACTGCCTATTCCACCTTCAAAGTTGAATCTTTACATACTACGATTGTTTAACAATAGAGAACATTGTAATGCCAAAAGTAGGTTTGCCATGATGCCACCAATCAACCATAAATCTTGCACAGAGGGCTCTCACAACCACATAAGTTGATACTTAAAAGAGGGGGACCAAGCAACACGAGTAAGAGAAGCAAAAAGCTTAATTGGCCAACGATCAGAACCCCTCCAATTGAGAATATTAGAAGTAGTCGACCAAGACCCACCAATCTGAAAATAGGAAACCAATAATCTATATAGCCTCTTAACAATATAGTCCTTGCCGCATCTTCTATAATTCCAAGTATGCTAGCCATTGCAAGGTCTAGTATCCATAAGATTTAGAAAAGAGATATTATCACAAAGAAGGAAAGAAGAAGGCTTCAACCTCATCACTCCACCATGCTTGTCTTGCAAATAAGTAATAACTGTTACCAGATTTTCACCTATGGCTCAATCAGGTGGAGCCCATACATGATGTTTACAAGAAAATGGTACATTTTTATCTCTCATAGATTGCATTCATGTGTACAAATGAAATAACTTAAAAGATTACAAATGTTTAAATCATTGTATTTATACAGATGCATGAAACATAGGAAAGATTTTACAAAAATCTCTTATGAAACAATAATCTTTATTGAATGTAGAGATGTTCATTGACTCACACAAGCCGTGAGTGTAACTTTTTCCTATTCAACGCAAATCAAGATAAACATATACATGAATAAGTAAATGAAACGGGAAAAAGTGTGCATGTAGGGAGGGTAACCAGTCATTGCCTGAGAATGAATAGTTTTGTTGTGTCTTCTTGTCCAACTTCTGCCCGAGTTGTCTTGTCCTTCCTAGCTCCTTAGTACTCCTGAGTCCTGCATTAAGATGTAGCAATGTGTTAGAGCAATGCTCCAAGCAATGAAAAGTTACATACCATACATGATCATTTACCTATGCATGTATAAATTGATCATGATGTGCATTAAAAAGGCATGTGTACGTTTTAGGTATCCTCGAAAACCATTGGAGTCATAAAAAAATACCTAAAATATACATACTTTTTCTAACTTGTTTGTTTCATGTGCAGATTCAGGGAAAGTTAAGTTGTTGTCTTAACCTATCTTATTATAGCATGTGGGATAAATGTGGCTCCCACAAGGGTTGATCCCAACATGTTGTGTTGTGTTTTAAAAGGGCGTAGAAAGGTGGTTCATTTCTTTATGATTTCATCAAGCAGCCATATTGTTGGAAATAGGATGCCATTTAATTGCAATCATAAAAATTATTTATTTCATGTATCTCCTAAGTCCTTGGAATGTGTCCAACAACACTAGGATTAGGAAGAGATTAATATTTGATGAAATAATCATGTTAATTGACATTTGTAATTAATTATAAATGTTAAAAGCATGTGGGGATGCCTTGGAGTTAGCTCCTACAATAGGAGCACATGGGCACACACATGGGAGGTGGGATCCACCTTGGTTTTGTTAACTAGTTGGTGAATTGAGTACACTTCAAGAATGCATCCTAGGTTCCTACAAAATATGGATTTTGATTTATGCATGTTGAGGTCCTATAAAATAGGGGGTGATGTGTACGAGGTTCAGTTAAGTTAAGTTTAGTTAAGTTAAGTTAAGTTAAGTTAAGTTTAGTTATGGTTTAGTTATTTTCAATTAGTTTTACTTGACTTAAGTTACCTTGGAATTCATGGCTAATAACTTGAGTTCCATGACAGATATCAGGAACTACTTTCAGTTAACAGATGGAGGATCATGCATGCACATTGTTTTGCATGAATGGTGTTGAGAAATGTTTCAGTTAACAAGAAATGACTTGGACCCACCTTGGGCGCCCAAGTTGCCTTCTTGGAATTAGCTCCTTTGCATGTTGAGATATTTCTGAAGGCTTAGTTAATTGGGCCCTCTTTTGGGCACCTAATTTGAGGATGAAGCCCTAAGATATTTATAGAATAAAGGTTGAGTCATGACTTTAGTTTGGGATGCCCAAATGGATGAAGGAGAGGATTTGACATTGTTCTTCATGACATAACTCTACTTGCAAGAGATAGGTGTACCTTTTAGGGATAGGGCTTGAGCATTGTAATTGTAACTCATTTGGACTTTACAATGTTGATTAAATTCTATTTATCTCAAGCAAGTTGAAGAGAGTTATTATCAGTTTAATTGCAGGTTGTGGAGAAGTTTTGGTGAAGGCAAAAGAGACATTCTCAAGCAAGAATTGGAGCTATTGTAATCTACTTCAGAGATTGAATAATAGATTAATTCTTGGTGGATTTTTTTACCCGAAAGGGTTTTCTCCATGTTATATGCTTGTGTAATCTTTCTAATAACTTGTCTACTTCTTCTATCAACTTTTGTCTACATTCTACAACAGTAAAATGGATTAATCAAGATAATCACCCACAAAGAGTTTGTAACAAAAGGAAAAAAAATATTTTGATTAGCAATCTTAAAGTTTTATAGAGTATTAAGCTAAGAAAACACCTCAATTTTCAACATTTGGTATCAGAGCTGAATAACATCCTCTCAATTGAAAGTTTAGTTTTTTGAATGAATAACATATCTAGAAAATGATTTCAAACTAACTCACAAACAACTTTTTGTTGAGGGACACTGTTCAAGCCCCTAACATTCCATAAGAGAATAATCATTTGTGGGAGTTGGAAAAATAAGAATCAAGAGTCTTAACAGATCCTGACTCCACCAATGTCTCCCCCATCATCTTAATTTTCTCCAAATCCTTCTTTCTCCTAGCCTTGGAGGGCTTCTCAAGAGCTCCTTTCTTAAGATTTTTTGGTGAAGCCCCAAATAAGGAGAAGCCTTGTTTCCTTTTTCTGAATCAAACACCAGCTTCTCTATAGGAAGAGAGTAATCCACCTCAATCTTCTCCATAGCTACATGAGCCTCAAGAAAAATTGAATCCACTAGACTTAGATCAACACCTATTTGAGGCAAACCACCTTCCTACATATTCTGTAGATTGTCAAAAATAGTACCTCCTTGAGCCACCTCCAAGACACCCAGATCCAAAACCATCATACCTAGGTTCACCTCCTATTGACTAAGGTCATCCATCACATCAAAGTAGTTAAAAGTATCCCCTTCTCGTCTCTCCTTGAAAGTTCTCTTTTGTCCTCAATTCTTGTTACAGGGCTTAACAAGAGTAAAACACTCTTTATCTATCACTTCACCAGGAATAAGAGCCTTGCCTTTATCATCCTTAGATGGATTTTGTGGGGGTTGAGTAGGTTGAGACTCTGAAGATCTAAACCTAGGATATCTTTGTTGCAAATGGCCATATTCACGACACAATTGATATTAGAAAGGAAGAGTCTTGTAATCAAGATGTTGCATCTAAGAAGAGAAACCTACATCGATTTCCAAAGAGTTTGGGAGTGGGTTACTCAAATCAATCTCAACACAAATACGAGCAAAAGTCATTGCCTTTCTATCCTACGTTTGTTGAGAGGGTCCCACCAATTTCCCCATAAGCAAGGCAACCATATGCAAAATCTTATTCGGCCAATATTCAACTGGGAACCAAGGGAGGCACACCCACATAGGCACACAGTTTGAGAGCTCCTCATAAGGGTTCAAACCAATGTGCCAGGGCTTGATGAACAAACCAATCTAGTTGTGAAAATAAGGCCCTCCTTAGAAAACTCTATTGCAATTAGACACGTAGTTGAAAACAACCATAAAATAACTATTTTCCAACAACATCACTTCCATTTCACGCTCCAAATTCCAAGTCTGTTGAGCCTATGACTCCAAGAATGGGACCAAGACACACATTCCCATAAATTTACAGATTAAGGCATGGTTTGAAAAATGTAACATGCCAACCATTCATTGAAGTAATTTTTCCTATGTTTTCACTTTACGAATAAATAAACTATACACCAAGCCATTACAATAAAAAAAATATTTTCTTTATTGGGAACAAATGAACATAAATATCATAACAATATACAACAAGGATTCCATTTCAATATAATAATTTCACAAATTACAATATTCCAAGAATGTGTACAAGTATATACAAAGCTCAATCGAGCTTCAAAGAAATAGATATAAATGGTCAAGGATCCACCTTTCAAAACCTTGGTCTTCTATCACTTGATGAGGAGAAGCATCACTCAAGTGCTTTTCCGCCAACCATGGACTCACATGCAGTCCTCCGCACATCTATCATATGATAGATGGCCCTACCCTTTGACAAAAAGATTGGTGGAGTAACCTCGTACATAAACCACACTGAGCTTAGTGTTGTGTCCTAAATGTCTAGAACTTGTAACCCTACAATCTACAACTAGCATGTACTACATGGACATGGTGAACTGGTAGTGGAGCCAAAGGCATTCACACTACTTTGGCCAAAGTGTTCTTACTTTGTACTTCGAGTGATGGTCATTTATTTGCTTACACTACTTAAGCCCATTTTGACTTAAGGCCACTATAATCTATGCATAGGTAATCCCTCTAATGATAATCTTTAACCCCAGAATTAACCTATTCCAATATTCCCCAAAATTTGTGGTATTTCTACTCACAAAGCATATAAACAAGTTCCCTCCCTTCAATGGATAAACAATCCCAGGAGTAACCCACTAGCTATCTAGTATAATCAATTAACTTTAGCTATGAGTAACCTTTAAGCTACCCTCGTTTAATCATATCTAGTATAATAATACCTATGAAAAAAAATTCCTCCTATCACAGAGTAATTACAAGCACTTCACAAAACAACATAAACAACTTCTATTTTCCTTTCAAAGCAAATGCTATAATTCTCTAATGCAATTAATCTCAATAAACCAAATAAAGCACCCAAGAAACAACCATTCATAGACAAAAACAATAAAGGAAGATTTATCCTCACACATATAATACGCTTGTCCAATTCTCTAACCTGTTGCTCAGCCTTCCAACAATAGCTTGCTTGTTTCTCTAAATCCTTCTGAATACTTGTCTATGGTTTCTCTCTCAAGAACTATTTGCACTCATAAAATATCTCTCAATTCTCACACTATCACTTTTAGCTCATAGAATTAACAACTCTTAGAAAATATGCAGCAATATAAGTTTTCTATAGAATGCATCCTAATGAGAGTACAAGCCTCACTATTTATATAACAAAAAGGAGACTCCATAGCCTACATAAAAGGCATGTAAATTGACAACAGTATCCATGCAAGTTGACTCACTTCTCATGGAAAAAAGGTGGAAAAAAATAAAGAGTTTACTCAGCACAATAAGCTATAGGTTGACCTCTAAGTTTTGACAGTAGCAAAAGACTATTTCAATCTACACATGATCAAATGGTGATAATCGATTTGTTTCCAAAATGGACCTACAACACTTAGAACTTCATAATATGGTGCCAAGCAAACAACCATCTCCCTATAGTTTTGGCACGACTTTACTCATTAAATAAGTCAACATTTAAAATGCAACACTTGCATATGATCGACTAAGTCTATGATCAACAAAAAATAAAGGAATGAAGTGCCATTTCTGCACATATATGGCGCTTTGACCATTTCCTTACCTTGTTGTTACTTATCCTATTATCATGCATTTCACTTTACAACACTGTTGGTATTAATCCATCGATATATGATAAGGCTTCTCAAGTAAATTGTAGTTTACTAAGTCAAAGATGTTCTATCTCAAAGCATCAACTATGTCAATTTCTCCATATCGACTTAACTTCTTATATAATTCGAGCCTCATTCATTGCCAATATGTATTATATTCGACCTTTAAAATTCTTTGTACATGTTATATACAATTGACCTATGCTTACTTAAATATATCAACCTCTAAGCATTACATATATTAATTGACCTCCAAGCTTATGTTCATATATTTACACACACACACACATATATGATGAGGGTGCAACCCGAGACACATAAAATAACACACACAACCAGAGATTATTATTAATATTCTGAGTATGAAAATTTTACATCCAGAGGATCTCAAATCCTCAAGTTCTGCAATACATGCAAAATTACAGAAACTACAGAAATTCCCTCCTCTCACTATGCACTCTTTTCCTAAAAAGCTACTAAAAAATCAGAAACTAGCCCAAAATAAACCCCCTCCTAATTGGAGCCAAAAACCACCTTTGAATAATGAGTTTTGGCGGTTTGGCGCCCAAACTTACAATTTGAAATTCAAAAATTGAGTTCTAATTCAAAAATTGGCAATTTTCCAAAAATTGACGAACTTTCGGAAGCCATAACTTTTGATCTGAGACTCCATTTTTCGAACCGTTTGAACCATTGGAAAGGTCTCAGAGTGAAGAATGCGTTAAGAACCCGCTTTTCTAGTTTGGATGATTTTTGGGCCCATGCGGGAACGTTTAGTGCCTCAAACAGGGCTCAGAAGAGTTTTCAAGGCAAAAAGCAGAAACTAAAACTCGAATAACTTTCAAACCAGGAATGATCTTGACCTTATTCTTTCGCCGAAGCGCTTATTTTTCTGTCCTGAAGCTTCCCCAAAATTTATGCCTTCGCACGCCTTCAAATTCACACCTACTAAAAATAGAAGTTGAGTAAAAAAAATAGAAAAGTAGTTTTGAAAGTTGGGAATTCATCTTCGACGAAAAGGGTATCCAGAAATGCAAAAAAATCTACAAAAATCTAAATTAAAGTAAAAATATGTTTGGGTGATGTAGGATTGCCCTTACACCACTGGATGCTCCTGCATCAATATATATCTTAGGTCAATAAAGTATGTATATATTCGATATACAAATGAATACAAACAAGTTAACATTCTCATATTAATAACAATTACATCGATTATGTACATATTTATACATATATATATATATATATATATATACATACATACATGTATATATATGTATAGACATGCCTCTATGTACATCTATACATACGTGTACATATATTAATACATTTGTATGGGCATGTCCATTTTCCAAGCATACATGTGTATTGATACATGTATACATATGGATATATGTATATATCATATACACACACACACATTCAATTGCACACCACATTCATACACATTTACTATCGTATTGATAGGTATCTATATGCGATATATTTATACATATACATATTCATGTTATAAGGTCCATTTGATAGTTCCATGCGCATAAGCAACCTGTTCATATGCGTGCATAGGTACGTCTACCTATGTACCCTCATATACGTGTTCCTTCATGTGTATGGTCTATCATCGACATGCTTATACATACATATACATACATTCCACGTGTGTTTAACTTATCAATACAAGCATAGTAATAAAGGGAAGAACTCACAAGCTCAAACAAATAAACATCACCTAATAATGCACTCAATAGTAATCAAAACCCTTACTAATGCACACACATCAAACTAAGGATGAATTACCAAATCCCAACATAATAACTTGACTCAACCATACTATTGCGAGTGTGTGTAAGCTCAAATAGGTTACGTTATTGGTTACCCGACCGAGATCTTCTCTTGAGCGATACTTCCCTTTCACCTGGAGGATTGAACATATACTTGGATCCAACTAACACATACCCACAATAGTCAACTGTTCAAAAAAATATGCATTACACATAATACATCTCCATAGTTAGAATATCAATTCAATAGCCATTCATTTCACATATATGCATTTCTTCACATATCATTAAATGACATAACATTCATTCATAATTCATTGATAACAAAGTGCAAGCATAGTTTATTCACCTTCAAAATTCAAATTACTTTCACATTTACCTACTTAGTAATAGTAAATAGTAACTATACAATTGGGGTGTAACACAAAATATTCAACATCCTTAGTGATTGATTCAAGTTGAATCACTAGAACAAGTCTATCTTGACTCCTCTCTAGGCATCTGTTAATTTTCGGGATGCGAGGGCCTCTAGACGTAGCAAACCCTCCCATCCCTGAATCATTAAATAAGTTACTTGCAGTAGCCCTCTTTGAGGGAGATGGTGACTTCACACCTAAAGAAGCACGAAAATCCATAGTGGGTTTATAACCAAATGCTTCACCTAAACCTATAACCGGAAGAAAAAAAAAGACAAAATAGAGTCCTTATACCTCCTTGCAACCCTTGAACCAAGCACTTATCAAACAACATAACCAAAAGGGAAATAGAAGGAAAAATGATCACCAAACCCCTTATGCAAAATAATCACCCCCAAGTAGGAATTGTTGCCCCCACACCAGATACCAACCCCCCGCTTGCATGCAATATCAAACTACTAACATGCAGACTGCGATAGCTAATGGCCGCGGGTTTGTAGCTCCATCACGCATCCAACCATAAAAAAAAAAAAAAAAACTAAAACTTTGAATTAACCTAAAAGAATTATTAATTAAGATTAAGATTATAATATAATTATTTTAAATTTCAAAATAATATTAATAGATTAGAATTATATTTTAATCTTAACATTGAATAATTATATATAAAATATATATAATTTAAATTCTAATTGAAAATTAAATCTTACTTTAAATAGTTTATACATTCTAATTAATTATAACCCCAATTTTAATTTTAATTGTAAATTATATAATTATAATTGTAACTTAATCTATACAATCATAATTATAATAATAAATATAATCTTACTTTAATACTTAATTATTATTATTAAGTGATATAATAATTTAAATAATTAATTATAAATTATGAAATATCATTATATAATTTCTTAAAAGTTAAAAATTATAATTTTAATAAATTAGTCAATAGGCTACATATAGTGTGAGATTTGAGTGTGAAACAAGTCTCACACCTGCAAACTCTTGAATTGAGTTATGAAAAACAAGTTTCAGCCATGTTAAATGGTAAATCAACTATTGTTTAATAGTAAATTCAGCCTCCAAAATCTCACTTATCATGTAAAATCCAGATAAACATTAATTTTCCACCTAGATGAGAACATTCTATTTCTATTTGGAGTGTTTTTTTTGTCGATTTGATGATAACTTTCCTTTTTCATTTACATTGCTTTATGTTTTAAATTTACATACAAATATTTCAAAATCAAATAATACCCAATTTAAAAATCTAGATTTGTCTAAATTTATTTATATTCCATATCTAAAAGCACACCTAAAAACACTTCTTTACATATTGTGAATAAGACCCCCTCCTCCCCGGCCCTTTTATTTAAGGGACAAAGAAGTGTAGTGCTAAATTGTACGGAACGGCGTACATGCCCAACGGGCTCTATTGAATGCACTCCAAGCTATCTGGATTGAATCTGCCCCTTTCCCGTTTGGAAATCTGCGCAACTTCCATCTCCCATCCTGGTCAGAAGAGGAGAGCTTCTTGGGAAGAAAAATAAGACCTTTTAGATAACCACGTGTTCAGCGAGCTTTGACTAAATCTCAACAGTTAAAACTTGAGGCGTTTGATTTAATGATCCGTTTGCAAGGGGGCCCCGCAGTATGAATTTTCTCCGCTACCTGCCCTATGCTTCTTCACTACCAAGAAATACACTTTTAACCCCACTAGAATTCTCACAACTTTCACAAAACAAATGCTAGACCCTAGCCCTGAAAAAGGAAAATTGTGTTATACACTTGATCCGGACAGTGGGCATCTGTGTGAAGTTTTTTAGAGGGAGAGAGAAGTCTGGCGCAGCTAATCGTTAAATTCTTGGAGGAGAAATGGATGCAGGAAGCCACCTTATACTGCAACGGTTTTTTCTGCTTTAAGTTCAAGGTGTATTTACTTATTTTTAAGTTTCAAATTTCCCGTCCAGAAAACATTTGGATTTTTTCCTTGACAATTTTCTACGGTTCAAATGAGAAATTTACGTTTCGTGGGTTAATAAACACAATTTATGTTTCTAGTCCCAGTCTCAGACATTTAAAAGAAACAAACTTCTTCTCTTGTGATGGGATGGTCACGGCCATACATCTCTGGTGTGACTCGAACCTGTTACCACCGGCTGTTAAGTCATTTTGGTTACGGGCGTAACACAATGCACAGGCTGAAGCGCAAATATTGGGAGGCCAGCTCAGTTATTCGTGTTCATATTGTTCATTGAAATAAACCCTAGTCAACTATTTTAGACCGAAGCTTTTGATTAGGGCTCTTTCTATCAGAAATATGTGAAGAGTGTTTTGGGTATGTATTATTATTGTATGGTGCAAACAAGGGTCATAATTATCTAGAGAGTTCTACTTTGACCTAACTTTTACTATTTGATTAAATGTTTTTCTTCTTTGCTCATAGCCAAGTCAGATGCCCATTTGGTCTATAAAATCCCTTTGGAGAAGCTCACAAAGGGATCTCTCGTTGCGTTTTTGATTATACATTACGCCGGTTTTTGACCTCACGACCAAGCTCTGAGTACATAGGGTAACAGTATTTGTACGGCATTTCAGTAGTTAATATTTAATTCTACTATCACAATAACAGGTCTGGCCAACTATGAATTATCTGGCCCAGGTCAGTTGCAGAAAGGAGGGAGATGTAATTTTTGAGGTTATTTTAAAATGTCAAATAAACGTTTTCAATTGTTTTCCTACTCTACAAAATCTCCTGTTTTGAACATAATTTTTTAATTATTTCTTGACTTTTAATAGCTAACAGTGTTAACTATATTTGCAGGTGCATATTTGAGAGCAACTAGGGTGAATAAGCCTTCAACTCAATTGCAATGGGTGCTCCTTTCAAATCTCCCATTTATGGTTAGTCCGTTGATAAGTCACTGGCCTATTCTTTTGAACTATTGCACAGCCAGCTATGTATGACAAATTAATTTGTTTTCAACGTTGTTTTTTTCGATAGTTTTATTTAAAACATAATAGCAAGATTTTAAGAAAAAAACTGGGTCTGATTATGACAACCAAAAGACCCCCAACCCAATAACAGCAAGATCAGAAAGAGACCAGAATGCAGAACTGGTGGTGCAGATGTTCGATGCTGTGGGTGTTACTGAGGATGAAATGCATGTGCTTCTGTATAACTTCGAGCTTCTTAGTGTTCACATTTATGCCCATTAGGGTATCAAAGATATATCCCAGCCTTCAAATACATTCTATTGATTCACTACTGATATTTTGAAGATGCAGGTTAATACTATTAGTAACCATGAGAAAGAGTGAGAAATTATCTTGGTCTGTGTCATTCAGGTTCTGAACAGGAGTACTTAAATTTTGGAGAATTGTTTTAAGTCCTTCGAAACATCAACAACTTTAGAATTTAAGTCCCCTAAGTATGCTTTATCCTGCTCACCGATCAAGCTCCCATGAGCTCTTTTTCTGGGACGAGAGATCAAAGGTATTGCTTTATTTTTATTTCTATTTGATGGAGGGATAATGCTCATCCAAACTAGAATAATCATGAATTCTCAGATTCTCTGAGGTGGAAAGAACACACTGATTAGAAAGGAGATTCAAATTGTGGGGAGGATTGCCTGAGGGAACTTGGGAAGCAGAAACCTTGCCTTCCTTGCATGCTTCATCCTCAAAAATAATATTGGTTATAAGACTGCCCACGGGAGAGCTTGTGCCAAAGAAGCGAGAGGAAAAGACATGTCTGAGATGCACCAGAAATGCTGAGACGGTGCAGCCAATTGCAAAACCAAGGAAAGTAGCATGCATATTTAACATGATGCTGTAGTGAACAAAGAGAAACCACTTAATGGAAAGAAAATATAAAGAATTTTCCAGCCATATTAGAAATTGAATTTGTAGTCGAAGAAGACATATATAAAAGACAGCCACCACAGAATTATTTTTGCTGTTCAAATGTCTCTAATTGCACTTGCACCTCACAAACAGCCTTAGGAGGTGCATGAGGGCAGCCCACTGCATCATGGGCGGGTATGCGTGCAATATGGAATTTCAATCTGTTAATGCCTCCATGAAAAAGTGTTTTGCAATATTTACATTTTGCCTCCTTTTTTTTGCCTGAGAAATATTTTAGCATGTTTCCAAGCTGGGTCTTTTCTAACTCAGGTTGTAGACATTGTAAAAAATATGATTTGAATTGGAAATCAGGGCTGTTGCAATAACAAGTAGGGTTTCTAAATTTATTCCAAAAAAAGTAGGGTTTGTAAAAAAAGAAATGCAAACTCAAAAAAGAAGAAGCAATTTTTGCTTAAAAAACACCAAAAAACCAAAATAAATCAAGCTTACCTCTTATATTAGGCTTGAAATGAAATACAAACTCCTTCCAATTGCTGGTAAAGAGCTCTCAATGCACCCCCTTGCTGGTATTAAGCTGCCCGAATGCGATTTGATGATGGATTTATGGTTTACCTCCTTGCTAGTTGCCCTACAATGCTCTCTTGTTTTTTCCTCACAACTCTCTTTTCCTCACAACTCTCTTGTTTACCTCCTTGCTAGTTGCCCTACAATGCTCTCTTGTTTTTCCTCACAACTCTCTTTTCTCCTACTTTGCCAACAAAATGAAATGAAATTGCTTTTAGGGCTGTGGAGAAAATAAGTCAAAAAAAACTAAGTTTGACTCAAGTTTTATGTTTTTTTGTTTGCTTTTTACTTGTCCTTGCGTCAACTGAGTCTTGCTGATAGGACTCGCTCGGAATTGGCAAGTTTGACAAGTTTGAGAGACTCAACAAGTCTTGCCAGGACTCGTTCGAGCTCCCCAAATTCGGTTGGGGTGACCCGACTTAAGACTCGACGATATATAGATATGTTTATATACGATTATGCAATAATGATGCTTGCAACAATTATTAATTCTCGTAAATAATTATGATTCTTCCTTTATTATAAATATAGATAATAGATTTGTATAATAATCTATTTTGAATTTAGAGAAATGATTGCAAAATAGGAAGGCTGATCAACCTTTCGAGTTCACGAGATGAGAAGTACTGGCTTTGCCTTCGTCAAGTATGCCACCCTCGAGATGCAGCGCTCGTGGGGCTGGGAAGCATATGAGTGCTCTCGGGCTTGTTGAAGGAAGTAGTCTTCATACATCTTATCAAGCATGCCACCCCAAGATGCAGCGCTTGTGGGCTGGGAGGCGAATGAGTGCTCCTGGGCTTGATCAATGAGGATGGAGTGACTTCAAGGTGGACTAAGGGATGGAAGGGTGGCCCACCTTCCATGCTTTCGCAGTACAAGGGCAACCAACCTTGATACTGTAGTTTTCAAACATTCAACGAATTCCTAATAAGATTATTATGGGAATCCACATTGGAATGGCTATTGCATTAATTAGAATTTGGATTTGACTAATATGCATGGATATCATGATGTGTACTAATGACTAATATATGTACTAATGACTAATGACTAATGACTAATATATATATATATATTATTAGTCATTAGTCATTAGTACATATATTATTAATTAGTACACATCATGATATCCATCCATATTAGTCACATCCAAATTCTAATTAATGCAATGTATTGTTATGTCTTATGAGCTAATGTCAATTTCTAGTGACTAGTATTGTGTGCAGGACCTAAACCAGGATTTATATCTTATAAAGGGGATTTCAATTGGTAAAATTACAATCTTAAATGTGTTACATTTCTTATTTTGGATTCTAATTGTGCTTTTAGGGGAAAATCTAGAAATATCCCAAATAGGGGACATTACACTTGGTTTATACACTTTTCTGCTAGGATATTGTTTCTCTTTAGGATTTTCCATGCTTTGTGTTCTCAAATTGCTTGTATAATCTAATTCAGACACAATCCAATGGTTTTAGTTTTATTTAAATGATGGATGGAACTCCTTTTTTCTTAAGAAAGTAATACATAGTCCATCTTGCTTAAGAAATCTCATTCCAACCTTATACACCTGCAAGATGTGTCTTAGGATTTTGTGCTACTAATTATATGCTTGCTTTAAGGGAGCCTAGTATGGTTGATGGGAGATTTTTGTTTGTTTGACAATTTTTGGTGTACTTGCCACATGTGCTAGAAGATACTTGCAATCCCAAAGGACCTGCAAGGATTTCAACTAATTCTTGTAGCTAGACTTGTTGTGAGCACTATATATTGGTATTTGGGAGTTTGTTTGTACTTATAACTTTGTTACGATGTTATTCATTTTGTCATTATTCATTCACCTAGGTGCTAGGGTGATCTTCTAGGATGTTAAGGTAAATCACTGAAAAATGCTATGCAGCTGTGTACGAAAAAGCTTTTTTTAGTTGCTTTAGACTTACTCCTGACCTCATCCATTTGTATCTCATGCTATAATGTGGGGCATATCATAGTTATAATGGATTCCTGGTTTATGGCTTAAAACTTTGTTGACCTCATTGATGAACCAAGACCCCTTTGGCAGGTTTTTATTTAATTTTAGTTTATTGTGGTTTGGCTTACATATTCTCTTTAAGAAATGAAACAATGTCCCAGTTTAAATAGTCATGGAAGTTTTGAAGTGTGCAAAAGTGTTAAATGCATGGTAGCCCACAAGGGTAATATTTAAATCTTCAACCTCATGATGAGATTGACTTGTGCACTAAAGATCATAGGAAACCAATCACACAAATTTCTAAAGCCCATATGAATTGTTGTAGCATGATTTGAACATTTTATAAATTCTCGAGTGTGACTAATGTGTGGCATTTTGTTCCACAAAAACATGAACGAGAGCTTTCCTGCTTTTTTCCTTCAATACAAGGTGCACTAGGGTGTCAACCTTCAATGGGAATCTTGGAAGTTCACTGCGCTTTAGGAACAGCATCCCTTGTGACTATCTTCTTCTAACATCAATGTTTCAGATAGATTAGTTGTATACAATCTTTGTGTAGACAAGATTCACTGCTACCTGTTCATTATCTTATCTGATACCTCTAACTTGAATCTAAACCAATTTTCTATATTCTTGTACATTAAAGCAAAATTTATGCATGGTAATGTGTTCACACAGGTTAGATAATTAAAGTTTGATTACTTTGCTCATATATCATCTTTACTCTGTAATTGCATTCAGGAACTCCAGGTTGGAAAACTCAAAAGATGCAATTGGAAACTAAATCTTCCACTGCTTGGCAGAATTCGGATGACCAAATCTCATCATCTTCTCAAAATAATGAAGCTTACAAAGTGCAGTTAGAAAGAGGGGTTACTGGTAAAATTTTGGATAGTGAACAGAGCTCAAGTCATTGCAAGGACAAATTTAATGGATTGCAGTCTGGAAAATATTCTCCTGATAATTGTTCACCTGGTATTAACATAGCCGAAGAGATAATCCAAAATATTAAGCTGCAAAATCCAACTAGATTGTCAGAGCCAAGAACTGGTTTTTGTGTTAGTGATACACCTCCAGATACTGTTGTTATTGTTGATGATGATACTGACATTAGAGTGAGTAATTGTGATAAAAGTTCAAGTGGTGAACGAGAAGATGATGACATAAGTGCAGAAATGAAAACTGGGCATGAGATCTCTGATGCAGATGTAGTCAGTGATGATTCAGATACAGGATGTGATTACAGCTATAGTAGAAAAACCAATTGGATCTATTGGCAAAGTATGGGACAGAGTCCTAATTGTAGTAGGTGTGTTTATCTGTCGACAGATGTTTCTGATGATGAAGATGATTGTCAAGTGTATGAGCCATGCAGCCACTCACACTTTAATGCAGGAACTGCACAAAAACAACAGAAGCGGCATTCTTCAGGACATTTTCGATTTATTTTAGATTCAGATAGTGATAGTTCAGATTGTGAACTCTTTGAAAATTCTGATGGGGAGGTACGCCAAAAGTGGGAAGAAGCAGCTTTGAGAAAGAGAGTTAAAAAGGGTGTTGAGCACAAGCAATGTGAAGTGGGGGCGAACACCAGTATTTCTAGTTCAAATCTTGCAACAGATAGCTCTGTAAGGGAAGGTGGGCCTGAAGTTACAACTGGTAGGAAAGATGCTGGTTTTGAAAGTTGCAGTGCTGGAGAGGGTATGACAGATCCATCAGATTTTTCTAATCGAAGTGGTATCAATGAATCTTCATATCAAATGGATGGAGATACCTTTAGAACATCAGAGGAACTTGGTACAGTGTGCCCATCTACATCTGGGCCAAACATCTCTGATGGTGCTGTGCCCTGCCAAGAGAGTATTGAAATAGCTTCATGTACTGGGGCAAAAGATTTCAGTGCATCTAATAAGTTGGAGACACTAAATAAGAGTTCACCAGAAAGTTCTCATTGTCAGTCCCAAGAAGAGGAAAATCCAATCTACAAGGGAATGTGCATTTTGGGAGGAGCTAAGACAGAATCAGTTGTGAATGAAAACACAGGAAATTGGTTCTATGATCGTGAAAAGTTGAAGGAAACTGCAGAGTTCAGATTTGCTGATCAAGAAGAGTGGAGTAATCGACAGTTGGAATTAGAACGACAGGTCCGTGTTCTCCATTTTTGTGACATTTAATCTACTTTATAACTGTGATCTATTTTGTTTTCTCCTTTTATTAGCTTAGATGAATAGATTCATACTGAGAATCTGCTCTTATTTTAGTTATGTTTTTAGAAATGTTTTTTTCTGCATTATAGGAAAATTCAAAACATGGTTGAGATCAACAATATTCTACTTTCAAATTAAGTAACCAACTTTTTAAGATCTGGACAAATCACACTTTAGGTGTTTTACAGTGTGGTGAGATGCCTTTGCTACCATGGTTGGGAACATGGAAAGAAACAAAGAAGGAAATAAATAATATTATGTTAATAGATAACCAAACAACGTCAAGTATAGCCAGCTATGGTAGCAATAGAATGGAGATGCCTAAAGCATAACCTATAAGGAAGCGCTGGATGAAATACATGATTGATTAAACAGAAGTACCAATTAAATGTAAATGAAAAAACCTATTATAGTACAGGTGTGCATAGCCATAAGTGACCATTACATACTTTAATAATTGCCTAGGAGAGTAGCCTGAATGAGACAAACTTGTGCAGCTAACCTTGGAGATAATAGAGTACACTCTGTGATCTTCAAGCATCTGTTATTGACAATCTCCTGGAGAAACTCACAAATTGGTTATGGCCCTGCCTTAAAGCCTAACCTTGTGTGTAGGGACAACTTTTCATTGTTACACTGATCTTATACAGACTTCAAGTGTACATGTACCTGGTTCTCCCTTGCACTGGGCACAAAATTTCAATTTTAAAGCCTTCTTTGTATTGACACACTCCATTGTCCTTATGTGTGCCCAATACACTGGCGATCACTATTTTTTAATTTTTCTTCTTTGGATTGGCATGCCTCGCCTCTCTTTGCATGCACCACGTCTCTAGAGACATGCTTTGGCACACACCAATTCTCTTAGACTTTAAATTTTTCAAGCATTCATCTTTCCTTATAGTGGTGCATGTTGAATCTTTGATAATTGTTTCATGATCCTGCAAGAGTTAGAAAAGAAACAACAAAATGCAAAATCAACAAGATTATGAAACGTGTTAAGGGTAAGTAAATGAAGATTTCAGTTTATAAGCATGACACAATATGAAAGTTTTGTATGGGTGCAAGTTTACAACAGTATGGAAACAGGGTTAGCAAAGGCTAATTACCTTGTTGTTAGCAGCACTGGGAAAATCAATTACATTTGAAGCATTAAGACAAAGAGGTGTCTAAGGGCCATCAAGGCAATCCCTCTGCAATGATCATTCTGAATCCTTAAAGCACACCTTTCTTCACTGCAAGTTCTCAGCAACAATACAGGGAAAGTTACTTGAGAAACATCAAATGTTTTGTGTTTCACAAGAGCTATTCAACTGAGGCTAAAATCATGGGGGAAAAGAATTAAAAGCAAAATTATGCAAATGGTATAGACGATAGCCCCAGCTATTGTACTGTAGAACATTCTGTTCGAGCAAAGTTCTCAAACATTCAAAGAAAAACAAACCAAAGAATGGCAAATGTGGATTATTATAGATATGGTAGTTTCAGAAATAATCAACTCCAGACAGATTGTGGGAAGAAATATTCTAGGTGAGGGGTTAAAATCCTATAAAGGTGGAAACCAATAAAATTATCTAATAAGGGAGCCAGTGCAAATAAGAAACAAAAAAGTCTAAAGTGTTTGGAAGTTGCATGGAGTGGATAGATGAAGCTAGACTTTAAAAGGGCAGCAAAGAAATCTGTGTTGGGCAGGAAGAGGAGTTAGAACTTAGAGGTGATGTGAAAGGTCAGCCACCACTCATGTATGCAATAGGGTTTGGAGAAGATATCAATAGCATGGCTCAGGCAATGGGTTTCTAACACGAGGAATATGAATAACAAAAAATAAAAATTGGGGAGGATGATGTGCAAGGTGATTTACAGCTAATTATTAATATTAAAGGAATCTTGGAAAGACACTCTGATTAGAAGATCATTAATCTATGTCAAGAAATTTTGTTAGAAGCGTAAATGCATGGAGGTAGTTTATGAACATATATGGTGAATATTTAGATCTTGGGTCAAATTAGGGATTTGATTTGGAGCAGGGAGAGAAAATTAACCCATGGAAGCCCAGAAACTCTTCATTTCAGACTTCCAACAGGGATATTAAAAGAAAAATATTCAGACAGGGAAGAAACCCATTCCTCACTGCAGCCCAGAGGATGAAGTGAAAGAAGAGTGCAAGGAGGAGAGAAATAGTGATCAGCAATGGTGACCAGGAAAGTCACATGCCTAGTCAGCATGACTGCCAATAGAGATGAGCCTTGCTTTATAAATTTCATTTTGTCAAACCGAAAGGCAATCCTATTTATACAGCTGTTTGATGCAAGGTAAAGCTAAAAATTTGTTTATTTTAATCAGGTTGAATTGCTGTCACTGATACCAGCCTCTGTTGTAATTTCTCAGACATAAAATATCAAGCAATGTTTCTTCATAGCCATATGTTTTTGGACTGAGAGCTGAGTGTTGGAAAAACCAAAGTGTCAAATTGGGGGGATAAGATCTGACTTTGAGGGGTCAGCAGTAGGAATATTGCTTCTCATTTAAATGAATTGTTAGATTCCATTTCTTAAGATTTTTTTCAATATGCATAAAAATGAGAGGGATTGGATTTCAGAATGAAAGAATTTAAGTTGAAATTAAGCATCAGTTAGATTACGTCAGTCAAAGGAATCCAATCCTATAGACTGGGTCACCATGCACACTCAACAGAAAAATGAAAATGCTATAATTAAGAATGAGACATTTAGGTTGTTGATGGTGCATTGAGCTATGCTTGAATTGTCTGCTCACAGAAAATGGAATAATCATTAAAGGCAGTTTATTGAGGGAGGAAAAAAATTTGTATTTGTGTGTTGTTTCAAATGTATGTTGAAGTATAAAGAAAAATTCCAGTGCTAAATTGCATTGACTGGTGCTATATCTGAGCATCCAGTGCACTGTTTTAGTGATGTCTTCAGGTATCAGAAAAATCAATCTTTTGTAGTCTAATTCATGGAAAAACAGAAACAAATATTCGAATGAAACAAGCTTAGAAAGAAGGCTGCCAGTAGACATCCAAGTAGAATCATTGAGAACTCATTTCAAGCAATAGTCAGCGGTGTCACCAGAATTAAAACTTTTAGAAGGATCCTCATTCAACTGGATAAAGGGGCTTTCTTTTAGAAAGAATGATGAAAATTGTGAAATAAGAATTAAAATGATAGGTTGTTTTCTCACATAAATTAAGATTTTTGGGTTTTACAGTTTGGTTAGTTGACATAAACTGAATGTTGGCACCTCATCAGCATTTTCTTTTTGGTCTTCAGTCCTTTAACGGAAGTTACCTTTAACACTATTGAAAAAGAAAAAGGAAAAAAACACAATTAATTACAATATCTAGAGAAGAACAAATTGGTGCTGTACTGAATGCAATAAATATAATAACAGGCATGGATTCCCACTGCTAATGGGGTATCTACTATCCACAGGGAAATGAGACGGATCAAATGGACACCTCTGTTAATAAACATCATTAAGATGAACTTTTATGGGAACTCCATGAGAAACCTTGGCAAGGCAGGAGCATGTGGTTTGATAAGAAATTGCAAGGGGAAAGCCATCTATTGCTATGCCCTCTAGATCCTAGAAGGGATCAATAATGAAGCCAAAGCATTGGGACTTGTAGCCAGCTTTAGATTTTCCTAGAACAAGAAATTTAATACATTGAAGGTAGAAGGATATTACATATAAATGCATTTATATAAATAAATTGAAATTATTCTTAATACGTTTATAATAAATTATAAATTTATTATTTCTAATATAATTAGAAATCTGTTTCTATGTTATAAATACTTGCATTATTTATAGTATAAATTTAGACTCAAAAAAGGTGTAAAACCTCTACATAATTTCAAAACTTTATGCATAATTTTGATCCCCAAAAAACAATTCTTAAGGGATCAAGACTTGTTTTTGGGAATCTTATAATAAAATGAATTATTCCGACCTTTCAATCACTAATTCAATTAATTGAACTCAGTTTTTTCTAACTTTTCAATTCATATCCATTTCGAATTTAATAAGATTTTAGCCAAAAAGATTTTAGTCAAAATATTTAGGATCACTAATCCCGTCAATAAAATTGATAAATAGAACAATTCATATCTACATAATAAAATGAATAGGTTTACTCATGGGAATTAGTTTAGTAAACTATGTATCATTCTCAATAATTAGGACCATTTTCTCTCTTCAGAGAAATCTCCTTAAAACACGATTATTGAAAGGCCAGCAATCTACTAGATCTACTCACAAACAATGTAGATGATTGTGTAGATGGGAATTTTACTCTCAAAGTTGTTAATTGAAATTGTTATTTGGTATGATTGGCTAGCTTAGTCGCAAAGACCTCATGGGAACTAGCCACCTTGGTCACCACCATGAGGCCTAGGAACAAGAACATAATGATTGATTCCTGTGAGCCCCTCATACCTATGTCAGAAAATTGTTAGTGGATAAGGTTTCTTCCATAAATGGGAACAGTATTCTACTGTCCTCTCTCATCTTCTATGGAGCCATCCATGAGAGACATCTGAAGGTAATTCAGATGCTCACACAATGATGATAATGCAAGCCATTTGAAACATTCTTTTCCTGGATGGAGTTGTTGCCACTGCACAATTAAACCAGCAAGTTGGACCTTGAAAGTTTCAGTGACAAGCCAGCACTACACATGCACACTTTTTATGGGTCGGTCAATTCTGCTGATAAGTAAAGATGGGTGAGGAGAATCGGATCTATAATTTGTGCAGGGAGAGTTCATTGCAATGAGCTTGTTAGTGGAGGGCATTCCTGTAAAATTGTTTTTGTAAATTAATTTGTGATGCCTATATCATTTTTCTGAAAATGTGGGTTAGACACTTTTGTTTCTCATCTTTCTTATGGTCGAATACAAACACCAGCATGCTAATGCTTTAATTATGAAGAGGCCTCCATTCTTGTAGTACTGTATCCATGCTCATATTTTATGAAAAGAGACATAATTAGCCATATGTTTAAACTGATCTTTCACACACAAGAAAGAGTGATGTGAGGTGAGCCAAAGGAATCCCTAATACGAAAAAATTCTTTACTACTGCTTTTACTGCCATCTATGAAATGGATTCTTTTTTATTCTTAGACATATTCAATGCAGCTAAAATATGGTTTGAGATTACCTTTTGCCCAGTATTAAGCGTGGTCTCATCCATCAAAGCAAATATCTTTCTTTGCTTTGATGGATGAGACCACACCTAATACTGGGCAAAATAACATATTTTCAATTTCTTGGGATATTATGAGGAAAATATCTGGAACCCAAAGAACACAGAAAAATTCTAAAAAAGAGAGAAATATCTGATGTTTTTTAGATTTAAATCATTCTAATTGCATAGAGAGTGAGATAGTTAAAGTAAATGAGAGTCTACACCATGAGTATTGAATTTTATGGAAATTCCTCATTATTTTTGAAATTGCTGATTACAGTGCATAGTGCATTGCTACATACTTCAATGTCAAAGTTCAAACCCTCAAAATCAATCACACTACACACTAAACACGACAAATGTCAAGCTGCAATGCAACACAAAGCAGAGCCAATGGCGCTAGCTGCTAATTGAAGTGATTCTAGATTTTCAAGATTTTGTTTATGAACAAGATAAATAGATTAGTTGTTGTATACTAGCTGTGTGTGATGATATGCAATATAAACTGGATTTCCTACAATCACTTAGTTCAGTCATGCTTTAAGTTATACCACTATTCAATGTTGTAGAATGTAGATCATTAGATAGGAGAAATAGAAAGGCACCATTTTTCGGATGAAGATCAAACACATCACCATCTCAATATCCTAAACCATTATTTACAACAGAGATCTGGTTTCTATGGTGCTCAAAACATTCTATATTAACACACCTATAAGACCTTTCCCAAGAGATGTGCTGGGGTACTGACGTAGCTCACAGATTCTTACTTCCACTGAGTACATCAAAATATGCACTAAAATGTTTAAGGGAATTAAAGGAACTATGGCCATATGTCCTCACCAACAGAGATATCTTCCTACTTCCAATCATGAATTCTAACAAAAAGCAGAGGTGTCCTTGATATCACCATAAGACAAGATGCGAAGTTTGTAAAGAACATGTGTAAAATCCCTTCCAATTCTTTTCATTTTTTGTTTTCGAACAGTTTGCAAGGTTGTACAGTTTGTAGGTTGATATTCAAGTTCATTTGCAAATACATATATTGACAAGATTTATTTGACAGTCCCTTGCATTCATACAATTACAAAACTGAATTGTAACAATTTAGTGGCATTTTAATTCATGCTATTAAAATCACATTACAGACTTGATTGAATATTGCTTTTAAACTCAGAAATTTAAAAGAGTAGATCTTTATTTTCTGACCTCACAGATCGTCCACATTGCTGGAAATACAACAATACTCTGCACAGAAGGCAGGTAATGAACCAGCTAGCTGTGGTCGTCCCACGTCCAGTTCCAAATCATCATATTAGTTGGTGAAACAATTCAGACACTCACGCTTTGGGCAGGAAACACCACCAATCTGTCCCTTTTATCACTGTGATCCAAAATGAGGGAGAAATCAGCAGAAACTCCCTTTTTAAAGGGTGCGACCTGGCTGTAGAAGCTCATGCCTGATAATTTTGGCTAGTAGAGTCCCACAACACTTCCTTATTCCTCACGCCTTCAGGCATAATATCATGTCGACCAGCAAGTTGAGCTTTCATTCGATCCAATATTAATTAATTTGTTGCTGTTCCGACTCCTCAATGCCTTCTTAAACCCATGATTTGCTAATTAAAGTCCATGCCTAGCTATTATTGGTTTCTTCTGGAAGAATTGACTCCATTTAGGAACCCATTTTGCATAAAACCAGACAGGGGTTAATTGGAATAATGTCTCGTGCCTGTTGTCTGAAATTCATGAACCTGTCCACAAAAGTGCTGGAAAACCCTACGCCTGGGCACACATATTCCCACGCCCAGCCACACTTTCATAAACCTTCATAAACATTGCCTTCCATTCATAGTAAACTGTCCATCATGAGATTGGATTATACCATTGCAACTTAGATTCTGAAATATGTCTTTGCAAAAAGACTTCACAAATTTTGAAGTGCCTCCAATAACCGTTGAAGCTCTATACAAATTCTGAGATGAATTCTCCTGTAAATGAATTGGGTTTTCATCCAATCCGTCAACCCAAGGTTTTCGTCCCCGAGTCTCCTGAAAAGCTAAGCTCTTCCAAAAATGCTCCCGATATTAATTCCCTTTTCCACTTGCCTTTTATACTTCACCACTTATTAAATGTTTTGACATTGTAAAGGCACTTTATTTAATATTTGAGGACATTTATTTAATAAAGTCACTTTAGCATTAATTAATTAATTACATATAAATGTCCACAATATTACATTAGGACAATTTAATATTTAATTAATTAAAATAACTTAGTGGTGACTATTTGGAAGTCGGGACATTACATGTTGGCACAACACATGTCATAGAGGAATACAATATAGTTCTTGATGTTGAAGCTCCAACATTCTGCTCACACCTAATTTGACTCAGGTTCTCTTCATCAATTACCTTGTCCATCCTAAAGATATCAAAATCATTTAGCATTTGAGAAACCCTGAAATCCTATCTGTTTCATTGCAGAAAAAATCAGACCAGAATAAAGCCAAAATTGGATAAAAATATCATTTTTTTGGGAAAATTCTGATCAAAATAGCGGTCAACATTTTTTTGGAAGATATTGTAATTTTTTCATGAAAATGTGGTCTGCAGACTGAGATTCGATATTTTCTGAGATATTGCAATATTTTCGCAATATCTGCTTCTATGTTCTCATCAACATGATATGCAGATAGATCACCATCTTCCAAGAGTGGGGTGCACTCATAAACTTTGCAACTTGAAAACATAATGAAATAATGTTTCATCTTGGGATGCTCTCAGAGTCTCAAGTATGAGATCCAAGACAGATTCCGAAGCTTGTTTATGGTCCAATGCTTTATGGGCAATTTCCTCACAGTGTAATGACAACAACAGCCTTGTATCATTCATTCACAAATAAGCCTGGATCTTTTACCTTAAGAAATTTTGATTAGCATTATATTTTCATACAACTTAGTAAGTGGTGTACAAGTATGAAACAAACTTTAAAGCGATTCTAGTTTACAAAGATTGTTTCAGACAACTGAGGTCTAAAATGAAACAATTTTGGGCTAGAAATTGCTTGAATTAACAAAAGAAGGTAGATTACAATTTATAGAGGAGGTAGAGCACTGTAGACATTTAAGATGTCTAACTACCTCAACTATTGACTACTGTAGCACTAATTGACCATTATACAATAGAGAATTTAATATTCTAACACCCTCCCTTAATGGTCAATCTACTAACTAGCCTACAAAAAACAATCTGCAGGTCGATTGGTCACAAATTCTTCAGAACACTCTGCTGCTACGGAGACCCTCCCTGGATCTCTAGAATGTGAATGACCAAGAGAACCAAAAAATGTCCAAAAAATGCTCTGCAACAAGAGACAAGAGCCTGCCATTGACTCTGCCACCGAGATGAGTCTGCCACCAACCCTCCCAGAAACTGCAGAATTGCTAACCAGAAGTCATCACAAAATGTCCAACCTGATGTTGGATAACAGAGCTGTCCGTTTCTAAAACCACAGACACACTGAGAACAGCGGACACGATTTTGAGGATAAATCGGCAAACCGTCGAAACTTTTGCAGATGAGCATGGCGCCCGAGAACTGACTGCAAGAAGCTAATTGTGCAGATGTTCGCCTCAGCAACTCCAAATGCGACCAAAACAGACTGCAACAAACCATGATTTTAAGGAAAAAATCGCCAAACCCAGATTACAAATCATCGTTTTTCGGAAAAAAAGGGTAAAAACCAGATACCAAGAGCCCTCCCGAACAACAAAAACCCTAACTAGGGTATACAGGATAAACTCGTAATTTTTGAGGAGAAAATTATAAACCCTCCTAGATTACAGAATTTTTAAGGAAAAAACTTTAAAACCCTCCCAGATGATAGATTTTTTAAAGGAAAAAACTTTAAAACCCTCCTAGATAACAGATTTTTTAAAGGAAAAAACTTTAAAACCCTCCCAGATAACAGATTTTTTAAGGGAAAAAACTTTAAAACCCATCAAATAATTTTTACCATTGAATTGCGGACTGCTCTCCAACATAATGTTGTGCAAACTGGCCATCTTCACGTTTTTTGAGGCACAAAAAACGAGGCATTGAGAAGAGGCTGAATCAAAACTCGAGACACGAGTTTCAAAACACTGAGGCAAATTCAGGCACAAAAAACGATGCAAATCTGTTGGCACAAAATTCAAGGCAAGGTAAACGATGCACCCAAAAAAAATGGAGACCAACCTAGTCGACATCTCGAAAAACCCAATAAGAATCTGCAGTCGAAAAAAATTTCCGCCTTGAAACAGAGGGTCAAAACCCTAGTTGAAAATTCTGAAAACCTAGGCGGCCATGGATGCTTCAAAAATTGCAGAAAAATTTCTTCAAATCACGCCTAGAAAAAAACACGGACTGATAACCAAAAAAAACGCGTCTTTAGAGGCAGAAACCGTGCCCACAAATCACACAGAAAACGCGTGTAACCACAAGACAAAATCCGTGGCCTGAAAAAAATAGAAAACCCTTCAAAACGTGGCCCAAGATTGTGCAAAATCTCGACTGAATTGCAGGTCCAAAAATGACTTTCGTAAGGGAAAAATTGCGGCTCAAATCCCCTTTAAAAAACGTGTCCATACTTAGAAGAAACACATGAGTAGAATAGGGTACGAAATGTGTCCTCACACATATTAGAATCGCGCCCAGGAACAAAATCGCATGTCAAAGAAGATGCACCAGGCAGAAATGCGGGCAGAAGAAGGGTCAAGCTAAAGCGTCTGTCGCAGGCAGAAAACGGCCAAGAAATCACTGTCGGCTCCCAAAGAAATCGCACGACCACAAAATCGTGCCTGAAAAACGCGTTTAGAAGTTACAAATTGTGACGCCAACAGAAAAAACGCGACGCCCAGTAGAGACAAAACAAAGTCGCGCCACTAAATGAAGCTCAAATTTGGCCATGAAATCGCGACCAGAAGAGGCATGAAAAATCTCTTTCGAGTTCTTCAAAAAGAATGCCCACGAAAATCACCAACAAAAAAATCAGAAAATGCCCTCATGAAATTGCAGGAGGGTTTTGATTTTTAATGAGAAAAACTCACAAAAATCAGAAGACAAAAAACCCTCGAATTTTGAAAACAGAGCCCTCCCAAAATCCTGAGCCCTCCCGTGAGGGAGACAAGCTCAGAACTGCTCTGATACCATGAAACAATTTTGGGCGAGAAATTGCTTGAATTAACAAAAGAAGGTAGATTACAATTTATAGAGGAGGTAGAGCAGTGTGGACATTTAAGATGTCTAACTACCTCAACTTTTGACTACTGTAGCACTAATTGACCATTATACAATAGAGAATTTAATATTCTGACATAAAATATATTGACTGGTATTAATAACTAATGCCAAATTTCGATATCGATTATGAAAGATGTTTATTGCAGAAATCTATTACACATATAGGCTTCCAGGAAGAACCATCAGATAGGAAAATATTCTATGGTTTTATATTACCACACGCCTCAAAACTTTATAAGGATGGAAATATATTGTTACAGGTTATGAAAGTATTGGGACATCTGCAGCTACTTGTGAACGTTAAGTTTATTCTTGTCTTGTAAGCTATACCTACAAGTGAATGGAAATAAAATTTCTACCATTGGAAACATTTATAAAAATCAAAGCTGTTTGGCTTTTAGAGCAGTTCAAATGGCGAGTCCAAAATTACTGGGACACATGGCTTTCTTTCCATGTTTTCCTAGCTTGATCCTCTTCACTTCACACATTGTGGACCACACAGAAAACCTGCTGCCCACCCACTACACCACAGCAACATAGTCAAATAGCTCCTTAAGTGATAAAAGCATAACCACCATTCCAAGGAAAAATTGTATATCACTTGTCTCCCATGTGGATTCACATTCCTAACACAAAACATGCAACAATGATATACAAGGGCCTCTCCCACTATAAGTATCTTCTATTAAATCCCACAAAAAAGTCATCCACAAATGCTAAACAACTGATTCTACACCTGTTCTATCACCAAATAATGGTGTATAAAGTCATCTTTAAGTGGTGCAATCCTGATAAGATGATGTCTTCCTCATGAATATCAACTGCACTATTTGACTATATGGTGTCCAAGGATCTTCTTTAGGCCGATTTATGTCACAGATTGCTCATTAAACTCTACAAATATTTTAGGCACTATCACAACACAATGTCAGTTAAAGCAAACAAGGATTTTGAGCAGTGTTTAGCACTTTGTGTTTGTGTCAACTCCAAAGAGGATGATGTGCTCATATATACAGTCCACCTGTGGCTCAGTTGAGCCTACGGTAAGAACCCCTATCAAAACTATCAACAAAGAATTTTCTGCTTAGAATATCATTGAGATTAATGTTTTCCTCTTGATTATTTTGTTCTTTCAGCCCATTATTGAGGCATTGCTCTTTGTGCTAGCATGGCTGGGGCTTCCCAACATCCCGACTCTCACCCTGGTGGTTGAAGCTCTATATCATCCTGGCGTGAGGGGCCCTCTCACACATCTGTTTCACGGTGCTCAGCAGCAGGCTCACATTACCATCTTTTTCCCCACAATCTGTAGTTCTTCGGCCTTGAATGTTGGTGGGTGGGAAGGGGGTAAGGGGTTCTATGTGACATTGGCTACCTCCTAGGGTTGGCCACCTAGCCCACTTGTCTCCTTGGTGAGCATTATTAGACTGTGCATTGGTACTTCCATTGTGATTGATGATATTGTCATTGGCTCATCCAACACATTAACACAAACACTTGAGGATTTTGTTTGCTCATTTGGATGGTCTTAAGAGTTACAAATTAATTAAATATGTTTTATTTAGCCATTTCCTAAATCACACACTATCATAGTTGATGTGTTTTTCTAAAGCAAAAATAAAATCATAGTCACTCTTCTTAGCACAACCAACAACTTTCTATGTCAGAATCATGAAAATTCAAAAAACCTATTACTCAACCACCTTTCATTAACTTAACCTATCAACTCTAGCAATAATTATCTAAATAATCTGCCAAGAAGTGCTTTCTTTGACAACTTAGGGTTCACTTTGGTCAATGTGCTTATCAATACTCCTTACCATGACTATAATTACAATACCACCCATGGCAGACACTATGCATATTCATGAAATCTCTTGAGTGAATCCCCACTTTGTATGATTTCTGAATCTCCATGCAGAGTCCTAGGTGTAGATCCAAAAGGAGGATCCAAACTTGAGGCTCTAGGAGAGATCTCAGGCATGATCTTGTTAGGCCAACTGGAGTTATCTTGGCGAATGGAAGAAGTCATATTTTGTTTGCTAAAAGTTGTGGTTCACTAGGTGTATTTAATGGCTACACAGTGCTATGTGATCAAACAAAGTCAACTGCAAGAATCTTGATCAATAAGTCACACCAGGTAGCAAAGATCAAGATAAGAGAACTAGGATAGATCAATGAGGCGTTGGGTCTTTAGGTTGCAGTTATTAACAATGTAGTAAGAATGTGATGAGGGGAGGCATTGTTGGCATGTGCTTGTCTATAGGTTGGGGTGGAGGATTGGGCCTCAGCATTGGTAATGTAGTAGGAGCTCTAGGCTCGACTGCAAGTTTGTCAAGAAAATCAAGTATGGTATTAGCCAAAGGGGCAGGGAAAATGCCTTCCTCTTGCAACTCCTTGATGATGTTTGGTTGGAGCCTAGAGCACATGGATGTGTGTGGAGGCTATGGCAGAAAGTGCAAATGTTTTCTAGGTTTTTAATGTTTTTGTATTTTCATCAAGATGTTTATTAACGCTACTCAATGCAGTAAATTAAAATTTGCCTAGATGGATGCAGCTAAGTGTATGCAATCTCTAAGTGAAAATCCTATATGTGCTTTGTCTATATGCTCATTAATAATTAATGTGGGAGAGAAAGCAATGCAACCTCTATGTTCTGTGTAATTAAGGTGTGGATTATTCCTAATATGGGAATCTAGATGCCAATGTGCTAATATGCGAGCAAAATTAGATTGTCAATGAGTAAGTAATGATTGAAATGATGTACTGCTATTCAAATGATTTAACAAAGAAATCAGCAAGCTAACTAGTTTGTTTTATGCTCAAATAAGTGTATAATTGTTTATTCAATATATATCAATGTTTTGAGCTATGTTCAAGAATGTCTTAAATGCTATCTTAGTACACAAACAATCTGAAAGATGGTGATAATAACAGGGATACTGAACAATATGCCTTAGAAGGCTGCTAGAGAGATAAATTAATCCTTCTCCAACGTTTAACATGCTGATATGATGCTGAACAATGATTTCTTGATGTGTATGGGGTGTCACAAATGCAGGACAGTGAACAATCAAGGCTTTGAGAAGTTGAATTTAATGCCAAGACAAAGATTGAAGAGCCTTTGAAGGCTATAGGTCAATTGTACAGCAAAATGATTTGTGAATGTGCGTGTTTTGTATGCTAGAGGGCTGTCCATAAAACAGGGACAGCAATAATGGAGCTTCCGTGAAGCTGCAAAATGATTTGCAATGTGTTTGGAGCTGCCTCAAATGGAAGACAATGAGTGAGCAAGTGTTTTGAAGACCTTCAAAGGTCTGTTTGGCAAAGAGGAAGGTGAGAAATTGAAGATTCTGGTGAGCAGTGGAAGAACAGAGTGCCCAATATGGTGATTGCAGACTGTTAGAAAAGTCTAGAAAAACAAAGGCTGAGAAAACAAGAAAACAGAGACACACACAATAGATAAGATAAAACAGATTATAAACTAAATAAGAATTACTCCAAAACAAACTAATTCTAGTGTGATCAAACAAACATACAAAAATGAACTACTAAACCAATTCACAAAATAAAACACAACACTTATCTGAACCATGCACTGCATGTCCACAAAATCGGTGTTGATTTGATGAAGAACTGAAGAAGGAATATGAAGATTGTCCTCAGTAAGTACTCCAAAATTTTGCAATTCATATGCAACCAGTCGCTTCTCTTGTCTGAGCATGGACAGATCATATAGAGAGTTAAAGCAAGTTGATTGCGGCCTTTCGGAGCATGTAAGAAAATGATGCAATTTTGAGAGAGGCTTCAATGGTGAAAATAACAGAGATTTTGGCCTAGAGACTCAATACTGAAAAGATTTCTCATTCAAGTACGAACCCTTCCAAATGAAGCTTAAGAGGTGTGAGGGGTTGAGCAAATGGGAGTTACAGGAAGTTCTGGGTGGGAGAAATCATTACAAATCAGATTGGGAAGGTGAAATGATTTATTTTTTTCTTTTATTCATGCTGTATGAAACTGCCGTGTGAGAAACAAGACCGCTGGGGTGGATGTGAAAGTTGTCTTGGTTGTTTTGAAACTCCCACCTTCTAAAAGTGGCAGTTTTGCCAAAGTGGGCAAAGCCAAGCAATTCAAAGTGAGAGAAGACTACAAAAAGTCAAGCCAAGACATGGGGGTTCGGGAACATGCTATGGAAGACTAGAAGGTGGCCTAGGGTTATGATAGGTTAGAGAGGATTCAGGATTGACAACTGATCCATTTCTCGGATGTGTTACAAAGCACTTTTTGGAGTGTTGTGACATCACACGATTGGAATGTTGACTGGATGCAACATGGTGCAAAAACAGGTACTTGTAGACATGAGGCACTCACCACCTATGTGGCACCCAAACATGGTTGGTTCAACAATGGCTTCTACCCTAGATAAAACAAATTGTCAATGCAAATAACAATAACAATATGCCTTGAGGCCAAGCTGACCCAAAGAAAATCCTACGAACAAGTTTCATGAACTAATAATGCAGAGTTAAACCCTTGGATTCCTCTGCCAATTAATTTGACAATGCTCTTCTACAGGCTCTCATACAGCTTGACAGGGAGTTTGATGCCTTGGATGCTAGAGATGCTTGCTGAATAAATTGTACTCACTTGCAGGCACTAGTTTTTGCAAACATTATGTTCTAGTTTGTTGTTTTAAGCTGCATAAAGTAGTGTATTTGTAACCCATGTATTTTGTAGGATGGTGTGAAATTTTAGTACTTAGTTTTCAACTGTTCCTTAGTGATATTTCAACATTGGTGTTTTGTTTTCTAAGTCCAGATGCCAATGATTTATGTTCCTTGCACTATATTATATAAATAGTAAATACCTTTGATTATGGTTATTATGCAATTACTTTTCTTTGATAACTGCCACACGTATTTCCACTTACATCAAATCACCACCAAAGGCTTTTGGACTACATGCTCAAATTCTATTGGAGGTCAAGAGAAGCTGATTACCTGTTCTCTTTGTTACAAGTAGTACTATCTTTGGCTATGTGATGGAATTAACAAAAGGAAGGCCTTCTGTTTGAATCAGGCTGAATAGGGGCCTTGATGCCCCTGATATGAATGATCAAGGGATGTCCTATGGATGTCAATGTTTAAAAAAAAAGCGGGATGGGGGGCTAGGGAGATGTCTTGTTCCTGTCCACCTGTCTAGGATGATTGAAATTAGCATCTCCTGGCCATCCTGGGGATGCCAGGGCTTCTTCATTCAGAAAGAAAATACAGGGGATGCCTCAAGGATGGCCATGTTTAAAAATATTTGATAGGGCTTGGGGGATGAGATGTCTCAACCCTGTCCTGAGAATGCCCCCTCTGTTCTCCTAAGATCCATTCAAGATAAAAGATATTCACCAACAAGGCAAAGTCACAGACGTTCAAACTCCAATGATGTTGATGTTGGAGAGAAAGGAAAAGTTCTACAACCTATTACCCTAGATGAGGATAAGCATAACAACCTTTTCTCAACTGTCAACTGTGCTGTAAACGAGCTTGCTGCAATACAACCACTTGAAGACAGTCAGCTCAATCAAAAGGGTAGCTTATCTCTCAAATCTGCTTTTTCACTCTAAAAGCTATCATGCCTTTTTCTCTCAAACAGCTTAATAGAGTTGTTGCATCACTGAACTGTTTTCAGGATAGTCATATTCTTCTAATATGCTAATTTCCTCCGAGAGTCAATATCCATAACCTTCCTTCCACCTCTCCTGAAACAACTTCCTTGTGCCCAGTGCTGTCGAGGCACCAAATTTAGTGAGTCTTGATTCTAGGTTGGAATGGAGACCTGAGACAACACTGCTAACTTTCTAAGAATATTTTCGTTGACTCAAGTTCTGCATATCCTATTGTGCATTCTGCAGTCAGCCAAATTCTGAAAGCTAACAACATTGATGGGGTCCAAGTAATTGAGGCAAAAGATGAAGAGCAAGTAGGCCAACTGTCTTAATGCATAGGTCATCAATGTGCAATTTTTAGGGCCAAACAAATGGCAATTCAGAATTGCCTCAGGAAACAGGCAGACTGCTTAGAACTGCTGCAAAAAGAGCTACTGGAACCGCCTTAACCAAATTGAAACCACTGAGCTACTTCTGACCAATGAAAAAGTGTGAAGAGAGCTTGCTGAAGTGGTCCAGTACAATAAGCAAGAACTGGCTGCAAAGATGGCCATTTCATCTGTGAACCTCCCATTGCCAAGCTATCCTCTACCAATAAAGAAGTGAAACATCAGACACAGGGTTAAAATTCAAGAAACATCTACAGGCTGGAGTTTGAATCGAGCTCAGTATGATGGGAGACATGCTGCACTGCAGGCTTCACATATGACAAAATTCTGGTGTCCTCAAATCTGCTTGGAAAGCTAAGAATACTCTGCTCCTGTCAGCTATACTTGTGACTACTGTATATTTCAAAATGCAGTTCTATGGAAATATAACAGCTCCTATACGTCTAGTGACCCTTTTCTTTATTACTCTCTTTTGGGCCCTTGATCACATCTTGGAGATTTTGTTTTCTGTTTTCATCTCTGGGTTTTAAGAAATCTTTTTATATCATATAATTTTCTTTTATAAATAAAGATTAATGTCGTGGGTAGAAAGTATCACAGAAGGCTACAGAATAGCTAGAATCCTTGGGAATTTTCACTGGTTCACAAGCACTACTACACACCCAAAGCACCGTAATCGAAAAAAATAATTGAATTTGCAATTTAGATTTTCCATTTTGTTATCATTCTTATGATCTAAATATGTAGACTAGAAAGGTTATTATATGCCAAAAACCTATTGTATCGTTTTATTTATCAAAGCATTGGAGACTACAATTTTTAATGGCTTGTACAAAGTTCATGAGTTTCTTGCTTAGAGGGAAGCCGTACATATTATTCATTTAATTGATCCTTATTTCAGTCTTCATTTATAGAAAAATAATACCAGTTAGAAATGAACATACATAGAATGAATTTGTCATTATATAGGAGTTCAGTATTACTATTTGCTACTTCTTTGGTGCTTTTTTTTCACTGTGGTAAATTTTTGTACCATATGCACTGGAAATGCTTTGATTAGGCAAAGGAAGTACAACAGTTACGTAGGAGGAAGAGGGCAGAAGCTGAACGCATCTTAGAAATGGAACGAAGACAAAAGAGACGTCTTGAAGAAATTCGGATAACTCAGAAGAAGGTAACAAATTGTAGAATTGATGTAATTGATTAAATTTTTTCTTCCACTAATTTGAAACAAAGCTGCAAAAGCTATCTTGTGCTCATTACAAATATCTTTTCTCAAGTTGCTATCTATGCAATTTTATTCTATCTGTATGGTGGAAACTGCTTATTTATGGCTTTTATTAGTCAAAGCACTCTCTCTCTGCCCTAAAACACGATCTGTTACAGGAAGAGCAAACAATGGATCAGAAAGAACAGTTGCGTGATCAAGTTAGGTCAAGGCTTGAAGAAATGGCTTCTACATGCAAAGATATGGTAGCATTGCTTCGATCTCTAGGGATCCCAGTGGAAGGAGGACCCCTACCCTCATCACAACAGGTTCTCTCTTGCTGAAAGTCAATTATCATATTCAGAAAGTGTATAATTAAAATAATATACTTTAGTATTTATGTCTGAATTTTTTTAATTCTGATGCCTTATTTTAATGAGAATGATTTTTGATACTTGCTTAGACTTTTGTATATTGTGTCTGAAAGAGATATAAGTGGCCAATTTATCTAAACAATCTTGGTGACATTTTTCTCTTTTTTACTCTAATTGGATACTGTAATCATTATAGTGTTACTTTCTGGGATGCACATGCTCAGCTTCCTGCGTATTTTAACTCTAGAGCTTTACATACATTTGCATTTAAGCATGGACATCATTTCTTTTTTCTTGATGGAGGTGGAAGAGTGAGTAAACAAATTTAAGGCTCTTAGATGCTCATTATTTACATATCTGTTGGTGTATGTGTGTGCAAGAAATAGCATTACACATGCCTCTACAAGGAAATAAATTTCATAACAAAATCTTTAAAATGTTAAAAGCATTTTCATATTGTCTGTATGTTTCTTTTTGTTAAATTTAAGGCTCTTAGATGCTCATTATTTACATATCTGTTGGTGTATGTGTGTGCAAGAAATAGCATTACACACGCCTCTACAAGGAAATAAATTTCATAACAAAATCTTTAAAAATTTTAAAAGCATTTTTATATTGTCTGTATGTTTCTTTTTGTTAAGTAACAAGTAAATATTATGGAAGGATTGGTGCTAGGTAAGAGGGTCTGATCACTTTTGTGGCAAACCACAGTAGGAATGCACCTTGAAGTATTTGGGGAAAAAATTGAAAATGGTCTCACAGGATTGTTTTATTACATGTTATAATTATCCACATGATGATGTAGAAAGACAGTCCCAGAATGTGCAATTTGAAGTCGGATTCTCAATAATTTATATGATTATGATAAGTTCTAAATCACCTATTTTCAATTTTTGTATATTGACCAATGAGATGGCGTCTTTACCTTCTTAGTGTGGTAAACTTGTAATGATATCCATAAATAATCTCACCCTTATTCTGCTTGCACAATTGAAATCCTGCCGCAAATCACTCATCACTGCTTCCTAAAAAATCCCACATATCCTTTTTAAAGGGTTCAATTTCTGTTATGCAAGTTTTAGAATAGGTGCTGGCTGTAAAGAAAAATCAAATGATTAATTAGTTATATTCTTGACATTCTATATTAGTATGTCGATTTTGCTGCTACATTTTTAATCTATTTTGGGCATTTTGTTGTGATTTTTATATAATATATATGCACATGGACAATGAAAGCAATGAAATTTTGTTAAATTGTGTGTTTGACTCTCATGTGAAATCTGAATTCAGCTTTAATGTTATGCATTAAGGCTCTATAATGTATATGATGAATGCCTATTTATGATGAATGTATATGAATATTTGAAATTTCCTATATTTTAAAAATTTCCCCATTTTTTAAGTAGGCATCCCTTAATGTCCCATAGAAAATGGCCTCTATAATGTATATGATGAATGCCTATTTATGATGAATGTATATGAATATTTGAAATTTCCTATATTTTAAAAATTTCCCCATTTTTTAAGTAGGCATCCCTTAATGTCCCATAGAAAATGGCCTCTATAATGTATATGATGAATGCCTATTTATGATGAATGTATATGAATATTTGAAATTTCCTATATTTTAAAAATTTCCCCATTTTTTAAGTAGGCATCCCTTAATGTCCCATAGAAAATGGCCTCCCAACAAGTCCATCCCATAAACATTTCTGCCGTCCCCTGCTTGGAAACTTGGTGTAGCATAGACTAATCCTGATTGCATGAAAAACTAAATTTAGCCCTATTGAAACAACAATGTTTAAAGTTCAACATCTTTACTCAACCATATTGATTACATTTGATCTTTTATTTAATGGCTTTTAACTTATCTCACACCTTGTTCATGGTGTCTGAAAGTCTTTACAATTGTTTAATATACTTCTTTTCTTTCCCTGTACATCAAAACCTATGCATCCTGGGACTTCCATGAATTATGTCTCATAAGTTAAGAATTGTTTTTACTTTTTCGATGATGACAGGTGAATGCAGCATATAAGAAAGCTTTATTACGATTTCATCCAGATCGTGCATCAGTATTGAATCATGGCTTGCGCCATCAAGTAGAAGCAGAGGAGACATTCAAGATGATTTCGCGCATGAAGGACACATTGTCTCCAGTTGTTAGAGTCTATGGTAATAAAACAGGCTGGTAGTGGCATGAAATCTCTCTATGGATATCAGCATGAATGTATTTCATATGCTTTCCACACTACCATTTGGTATGTTTTTTCGTTATCATTAATGTAATTTAGAACATTATTCATAATTACAAATGAGTCAACAATATTGTTGACTTGTTAGTTACCTCTTGTAATATGTTGCTTTTTTTTATCACACGTGCACAATTGTTTGTTTATGTGGTTTGTAATTTCTTCTTCATGTAACCATTGTCAATACTAACTGCAAAGCTGTGTATGTGTGTGTGTTTGCCAATACTAACCATAAAGTTCTGCGTGTGTGTCTGGGGTGGGGGCTCTTTCTTTTATGGTACAAATTTGAAACAGACAGTTAATGATGCGTGTGTGGTTTTTTCTTTTATTGTACAAATTTGAAACAGCCAGCCTAATGACCTGTTATCGATTTGTCAACTCATCTTGGTTGCATATGGATGCAGCATCCTGGTGCACAAGCGTTTACTGATTTTGGTTTTTCATTTTTGTTTTGGTTTACAATTAAGGAATTTGGTAAGATCAATTTCTGTAGTCTTTTTCATCGCTTAGTATATTATGATATTTCTCTAGATATGACGGTAGAAATGTAATCTGCCCTTTTCTCAGTTGCTCATTGTAGATGTACTCTTTAATTACAAAATACTTGTAGCCCGTGCAAAGATAGCAAAGGAAGTTTATTTAAAAATGAAAGGGAGCAGATCCCTGGCCTTCATGGCTAGGTGCGAAGGGGAAGAAAGAACAAAGTTAAAATTTTGGCTTGGAAGTTCAATATGCAAAGAGGTACTACTATCTTTGCCATTAACTCTTGTTGGTGGGCCGGGGATTTGGAAATTGATTGGGCACGGAACAGAAGTATTTAAGCCCAATTATTTGTTCACGCTTAAGTAATAGACTTAAACATTTGGTTGATTTAGAGTGAAAAACCTGTTGCCATTTTGTTTTGGAAGCTTTTTCCCCCCCTTGCTTCAAATAGAAATCAATGTGTTGCAATTAATGTCCCTCTTCATTCACATTAGCATTTTCAATATTTATGTTCTAACAGCTTGATTAGCATTGGAGGTGAATGTAATGTCAAGGCATTAGTTTTCAAATTTACATTGTTATGTAAAATTTAGTTCAGTGACGTCATTTATAATAACTATATCTGTATAAAAGACATCAATTTTAGGGTCCACTTTTAAGACCTAGTTAGCATGCATATCACCTTGACTATCTGGTCCTACGTTTTAGGGATTCCTCGTTTGATCCCTTTTAGGGTGCATTCCGTCAGTCCCAGGAAACATCTACCTTTGAGATATCATTATCTTATTTGTTGTAATTGTTAGTGTCTGTCATTTAATACTACCTGGTATTGCAAGGCTTCAAATATTAAATAGGGACACAAATCATAAAAAAAGCTACTATTAAAGATAAGTGAAAACCGAATGATCAAAATATAAAATTGGATTTCATAGAATCAAAATGACAACGCCTACACAAGTGCAAATATAATCAAAAGCTTTGCACCAAAATATCCTATTTTATGCAACTCTTTCTACTTTACAAGCATGATCGATTGTGATCACTTGCATTTATAAGAAGGCATCACAACACAAGAAATCTAATTGTGCGACAGGCGACTAGTCCAATGCTAGAAACAGACAGAAAATCATCAATTATGTAAGTTTATGATAATACAAAGGAATCATATGGCTTGAGAAGTTTGTTAAATTACTGCCCTATTTAACCTATTAGCAACATACAATATATTGATTTCATCAGAATATACTGGAAGCATAACCATTTTAATTCAGCGCAGATTTTTATATGCCAGTTGCCATGGTCAACCGGGACATGTTGGGGAATCATATCGTTCATGCCCTTTTATGCAAGCAAGGACGACTCAGGTCATACATGTTTTTTTAATGACAATTTATTTTTAGTTTCTATCCACGTTGTTGATGGCAATACATGTTTTATTCCATTAGTAAAAAATATTTTTGTTTTTTATTGGATGATCTCTCATGTTGTATTAAAGATTGCTTATATCAAGATAAGAAATGACGGCTTTACGTATACATCGACAATTTTAGTTGTGTACATACTCTTTCTCTCAGTTTGCAAGACATTACCAGCTTTGAATATTACCGAATAACTACCATATGCTCCTATATTTCTTGTTGCAATATACTATAATAATTAGGCTGTGTAAAAATCAACACCTGTGAAGCACTTAATTTACGATATAAATGACCAGGGCCTGAATTTGATGCCCTTTTCTGTCGAGCAATGTTTTTATTCAAGGTTTGCATTTGAAGCTCTTTTAAAATTTAGAACATATCTTATTATAAATACAATTATATATAAA
The DNA here is from genome assembly GCA_007115665.2 of Sequoiadendron giganteum. Lineage (NCBI taxonomy): Eukaryota > Viridiplantae > Streptophyta > Pinopsida > Cupressales > Cupressaceae > Sequoiadendron > Sequoiadendron giganteum. The sequence continues at coordinate 586,212,373 of CM021103.1, read as the reverse complement.
CTAAAGATATATCAGAATAATCTTATATAAATTTTGAAGATCTATCCGACATCTCTTCTGTCATAAGATACATTAGGTATGTTTGAGTCTATCAAATTATTTTGCAAATCCAAATAAATATGAAGGAATGATGTCCAGATAAAGACGAAAGGTGGAAAACAAAAAGGAGACGAAAGAGTAAAATGCAAAAGGCAAGGGGAAACTAAGGTTATATGAAGTATAAATTGCTAAGAAATCGATTCTAAGATTGTATGAAGTATAAATTGCTAAAACAATGATTGTGCTGTCTTTCTTTTGGATGAAGGGGAAGGTGGAGGTGAGAGGTAAATGAAAAGGATTAAGCTCAATGAAGAATCTGTTGGGATTAGTCACTAGAAGGAAGGATTTTGAATTAGATATAATTGTTGGATTGGCAAAATCATTAATGCATACAAGGTGTTTTCCACAAATTCAAGCAGAATCTTCAAAAATAAGTTATTAATGCATTTACATTTTTAGCCGATAGGCTATATATTGCATGAGGTTTGGCTTGAAACAAGTCTCACGCTCCCCTCAAACCAGTTTACCAGGCTGTTTGTAGTTGACAGTCTTCCAAACACAATCTGATGAGATATGCCAACTTGTGTTATGCTCTGGTAAAATCAATTTGCATGGTTGTATTGCAGTTGAGAGTCATCCACAATCAATTTGATGGGATTGGTAGAAGTGCAAAGTCTCTCCACAATTAGTTTGATGGGATTGGCAGAAGTGCAAAGTAATATTTGTTTATCATTGCATTTAATTTCTCGAACAAAGTCATATCTATAACCATCATCAGCAAGAGGTAGGGTGTGCTTATGCTTGTTTGAATTAATTGAGAAGGGGCGATGGAGAATGGCGGGGTTTCCAAATAGCCGATCTGGAATGGATATGATTTCCATTGCATTAATTTCTTTCAGTTGGCATGGATATGATTTCCATTGCATTGATTTCTTTCAGCTGGCATTTGCATTTATGCAACTTTCACCGATGTCGTAGCTTTTTCCACCGCTTCTACTTTCACCGCCTCCACTCATGTATAAAAAAGACTACGTGTTGTAACAAAATTATTACCAATAACTTGTTGCATTTACGAAGAATTACACATTGCAAAGAGTTAACACACTGCACAAAGTTTGTTAGCGGCAAGGAGTGCAGAAGAAGAACAATTAGTAGAAGAAGAAGAACAATTAGCAGAAGATTTATACGGCATTCCAGCAAAAACTACAGTATTCACTATGTTTTTCTTTTAGTTTTGTATTTTTGTAGCTATGGATAGAAAGTAGTAGAATTGGGTGGTGAATATTTGAATGAAATGAAAGTCTTACAGTATAAAAATGCATCAGAGGGTGGGCAGAAAAACCATATATACCTATTTATTTCCAATCACTCTCTTTGTACACTTGAACAATCTTCCTAAGCTTTTCATCTTGGAAATTTAGAACCATATAACCCTGTCATCAGAAGAGCCAGCCCTAGCTTCTTTATGCCAAAGAAAATGGCAGGCCAGAGCAGATTTATGAAGAGTTGGGTGGCATAGATTAACAAAGAGCGATCCTGTTTCTGTAGCCATGAAGGCAAGCCCATCAAAAAATAGAGCACAGTCCATGCCAAACCAAACACCCACCTAGGGGGATTCCACCATGGCTTTTTCAGTTCTTTACAGTAAGTTGAATTTGGGTTGAAGAAAAAAGCATCTGAAACACAAAAAATAAATCAGTCGCTAATAGATTCTGAAAATGGAATGGCTACTGGAGCTGTACATATTCTTTTGTATGTTTGCAAATTCTCTTTAACTATATTGGGTAGATTTGTGATAAACGAGATATGTTCTTCTTTTTCTTTTCTTTTTTCCCTTTTTTTAAATAAAAAATCAAGAGTAAAGTTGGCGTTGGAGGAAATGCATAGAACAACCGACCTAGAAGGGTCAAAGCCAGCATGAAGGGCCAATTTGAGCTCATTTCCACTGACAACAATTGCTCTAGAGCCGAGGTTCCTCAAGCGCTGTAAAATTTTCAAGTTATTATTAGCTTTAATTGCATAGCCGATGACAGAATCCAAGCCCTGCAAAGCAATCTCATATGCCTCATAATTTTTGGAGATTTGAGGTTTACTCATTGTTGGAGTTCCCGCATGTCACTCCATATTATACAGTAACTGTTTCTTGGCACAGTTACTGCACAATATAGACTAATGTTTCTATATTCAATATTCTTTTAACTCTTCAATGTCCTTGTATTTCCTCACAAATTCATCTTTTAAATGCCCGAAGAAGTAAAACGGAGGCAACATCTACATCACCGTCTGAAGGCTTGCTACTCTCTGAATCCCTTCCTTCCCATTCTACTACAACAACATCTTCCTTCATTGTCAACTCCATGCACCATGCGAATTGAGGCTTCTTTGAGGAATAGAGATGCCCTATGCAAGGAGAATTGTCTTTGTCTTTGAACTGAGCAAAGATGGAGAACTAAGAACAAATGAAACTTAGTCAAGGCACGTGGCAATACTACCCAAACATGCCTTAGTACCATCAATGCAACTGTTCTGCTCTTGTTATTTTTAACTGTTCCCATGCAACTGTCTAGTTTACATGTCTTACCTACGCCACCACGACTTGTTTGTTTTTCTTTTTTAATAACTGTTTCTATTTACCTGTCGGCTAATGGATAAGACCTGCCAAATGCAAGCATTTCGTTCATTTATATGGTTTCCAATTACTCAATTTCGATAATAAAAGGCATTACAACTGAATGGCATAATACAATCTATTTGGTAAAAGTCTATTTGCTGTCAGTTTATTTTATAATTTATAAATATGTATACACAATTCTTATATGAAAAAAAAGTATTTCATAGTTGAATTATTATGTTAGATATAGAATCAATAAACAGTAAATTAGGATCCATTGTGTATAATTACATTTTTATTAATAATATTACTAATTATTATCAATTGATTTGAAATATTATTAATTGTTATTATTCATATATAAGTTGAATTAAATATATAATGGAGGATTAGATAATTACAAGAGAGGGATAGATGTTAATATTTATTATAATATTAACTTCATTTTTTTAAGATGTTGATCATTGTATGTTCTTTCCTAGTCAAATGTAGATTGTCTTAATTATAATTAATTGTAACTAGAATATATAAATGTCACATTATTTTTTATTGCAAATTGAAGGATATGATAATGAGTTGATTTATTTTAATTATAATTTAAATGTTCAATTTTATAACTATTTAAGATATACTATTCTTATTATCTACAAAATGAAGATAAAAATGAAGATAGAATGATATGTTCTCACTTTTGTATTAGATAAAAATACAATACAAATAAGAAAAAAAAAATATTTACATTTTACTTATTATATTTAAATATTTTTTTATTCAAAAGTAACTCAAATAGTATACATATTTATTAAATATTTTTTTACTAAGAACTAACTCATTTGAATAGTATATAGAGTTATAATTATACTTATTATACTTTGTTATATTTGATCCTTTCAAAACAAATACTTTACAAATATAGTATATTTTTAAATGTTTCAAGTGATATAGAATAAACTATTAAATTACATTCTATTTTTTATATGTAAATAAATTTAAATTACATTTTACTTATATAAATTTAGAATTATATTTATTAGATTTTGTTATATTTGCTCTCTTCCACTAAATTCTACCCTAAATAGTTTAAATTTTTTTAAAGTATATTATTTTTACTAAATATCTATTATAAACACTTATAAACAAACTTATATGTAGTATTCATATTATATTCATACTATATTATATTTCTTTTAGTATTTATATTTCTATTGTATTATTTTCACTCAATTTCTATTATATCATGCAAACTTTTTTTTACGATTGAATCCAACAAAAACCCAAACTTATATCCATACAAGCAAAGTAACAAATATGTATTATAAATTTGGTTCTCAATGATGTCGAGATAACAATTATGGACCACCTAACATCCCTTGCCAATAGTTATTTACTTGTAAGACATTATCTTATATTTGCATGCAAATAACATTGACAATATAAATTTGGTTTTTCAATGATGTCGAGATAACAATTATGGACCACCTAACATCCCTTGCCAATAGATATTTACTTGTAAGACATTATCTTAAATTAGCATGCAAATAACATATACGGTCCACTAGAATCGATTTCCAATAGTTATTAAATTTTGAGAAACTATCTTAGATTAGCATGCAAATAAACATTTGTTAACTTTTTTTATAAATTCTTACTTATTCTTCTATGTTAAAGTTTTATCACTTTTTTAGGATATTAAACATACAGTATAATGTTTGTCATTTTAAAAATGCCATTTCATTCAGGAATGGACAATTCACATCAACCCAATGAGATTATTGAAATCTCGAGTAGTTCCAATGGCCCTATTTTTTCGACCAACTCTTCACCGTCAATCAATTGCAATGCAACTTCTATAAGCCACATTCAAGCCTTTGCAAATGACATTACTGTTAGTTGCCTTGACTTGGTACAACAAGCAAAGGTCCCAACTCAAAACATCCAAAGTGTGCAAGAATGTGACATTCAATACATGGAAGTTACCGTACATGAATTCCACTCAACTTGTGAGAAGTTGGGTTCCTTTTTCACTTTCCTCCGTGAAATGAAAGCAGATGAGTTCTACGGACAAGGAGGTTCTATCTACATAAAGGAAGCGTTTAAAAACTACTTGAATCATTTATTATAGACTTTTTCCTTGTAATTGTATATATAGTATGTGATATAACCATGTAACTACAGTTTTTACCAACTTATGGATAGTTGGATATTTTGTAAATCCCAAAAAGAAGTCTAAGCTTCAATATACTTACCATGTAACACATTTTATTCAATCTCCTCCATCTCTCACCATTCAATTCTTCAGATTGAATCCAAGCCTTTCAAAGCTTTCCCTGTGCATTTCTACAGCTAGAAAATCTATAAATACAACCTCATTCAACCAAGAAAAGGATCTAGATAATCAGGCTTTTGCACTCTTACTCTGTTGGAATCCAGACATCAAGCATCAAACATTCACACATTAAACATATCCAGCAATCAAGCTTCAACCATGGCTATCTCTTGTAGCTACAATTATCTGTTTCATGTCAATATCATGCTAGTTTAATTGATTTATCATTTAGCATTACATTATCATCATCTCGTTCTTCAGATAGTCATTTTAACAGTCTTATTTGCTTACACAATCTGAGAGCAATTTAGATTTAATAAATCTTTGGAGATAGAGAGCAATATGACGCTTTCATTTGATTACTGTTTTGAATTAGTTCAATTAGTTTAATCTTTGATATAATATCGTATTAAGAAGTGTTTTGATCTTATTCACATATTCATCACTTACAATTTGGCGCCCACCGTGGGGCATTAACCCCGATTTTATCAAAATTGTCAATTTTCTGGAAAGTGTCACGCAGGTTCTCGGCGTGTTTTTCTTGTAGCGCTTCCGTTAAAAGTTTTAGCGCTTTTGGTTGCTGTTTTAGCATTTATGGTCGCTGTTTTAGCACTTCTGACTTTAGCGCTTCCGGTCACTGTTTCAGCATTTCGGGGCACTATTTTAGCGTATCGGGTGTTTTAGCGCTTCCATGCCGAACTTCGATGCTTCGGGGTCCTGTTTCGGTGCTTTCGGGCTTTAGCGCATCAGATAACTGTTTTAGCGCTTCGGTGCAATATTCCAGCGCTTTTGTAAAAATAAGTCTGGATCTGACGCATCCGCGACCAGATTTTAATTTTTTTCAAAGTTGGACTAAAATTGATCAATCTAGGATAGTCATTTCAAAGTTGGACTAAAATTGATCAATCTAAGATAGTCATTTCAAAGTTGGACTAAAATTGATCAATCTAGGATAGTCACTTTCTTATTTTTTTTAAAGCAAATCTATCAATCCTAGGGTAGTCACCGCATTTTTACAATACAAGTTAAAAAGATCATGATTTTTGTGAAGCAACACCTTCACATAGATTATAATTTTTTTTTTTGGGTTTAAAACAAGATAAACTTATATGCTGTGCTTGTGGTGATTAGGCTTATGCTTTCCCCTTAACTGGGTGACCAAAGTGCAAGATTCACTTTCATTTCATGTCATTTACACTTTATTAAATCCTTTAGCAGGCCTGTCGTAGTGGGAAAAAGTACTCACCCTACGGGAACGACCTAAGTGGGAACAACCAAAGCCAGGTTATCCAACCCACTATAATAAAAATGCAAGTTGTTGATGAAAGTCCAACTTGATAGTAGTGAGCAAGATAACCATCCCCAAAATCTTTGTTCTAAAGATTGGGAGGTCTCCTGAGGGAGTTTATCTATTTGTTGCACTGAACGGAACCCTATCTATGAACCATAGAGTAGTTTCTCGCCGAGTCAGTATCCATACATTGTCATACTCACGGTGCAAGGGGAGGGAAGAATATGCTCCCAAGACACTCACCATATAATTACCAAGGACCGCTTTGCTCAAGGGATTCGGTATCCACTTCCGTCACTTTGAGTACGCACCTGGCAACGACAAAAACACGAGCACCCTCTAGGGGGTGACACGACTGTGTGAGTCAACGTAATTGCAAGATGTGGGCTGTGAGTATAATGATGACCTACTAGTCCTTAAGTGTGAGTCTGTTTGATTTGTGTACAATTGTCAAAACAACCCGTCAAAATCAATAAAGATCATTCGTGATTTTTGAACATACACAGTATATTCAGTTTAAAAAAAAAACACTTATTCAAGATTGCTTGCCGTGTTTTCACAAATTCATTTAAATCAGATTAAGGATCATCCTGAAAACATCAAGTCAAAACAAATCAGAAAATCCATGCTGCGAAAGTGGAAGTCCACCACGTTTGTCAAGAGAAAAATCAAAGTTACAAGGCCCAAGCAACCTCTCGGTTATAGAAATAAATTGAGAAAACAACGTTTTCTATATCAAAATCAGAAACTCTTCTTACAGCATAGAACATTCATTCACCGATATCACGATTTTGCTAGGGGTCACTCTTTAGACTACGCGGTAGAACCACTCTATTCATGAGCCTTCTTTCAAAGAAGAGCTCTCACATAATTCCACAACCGTAGTCAACAGATTCATCCTTCATATCTTCCACAGTCCTTGATATAGTATGCCACAAGGCCAGACCAGATTCTACAATAGAGAAAATTAATTTTTTTTGTTTAAGGTTCTGGAAACCTGTTTCAGCGCTTCTGGTCACTGTTTTAGCGCTTCTGGGAAATAACGCTTTTGGGCACTGTTCCGACGCTTCGGGTCTATATTTCAGCGCTTTCGGTAAAGTGGCGCTCGACGCTTTCGATATAATAGCACTTTCATCAAATTCTGCGACGCTTTCAAGCACTGTTTCAGTGCTTCTGTCAAATTAGCGCTACGGTCATCTATTTCAGTGCTTCTGGACTCTGTTCCAACGCTTCCGAGAAATAACTCTTCTGGTCTCTGTTTTAGCACTTTTAAAACATAAACTTCAATATTTTTACCAGTTCATCAGTCTGTCATTTTATCCACATTTTTTATCCGAATAAAATTTCTTTTTATAAGGATCACTGTCTAGGAATCAAAGTCAGAAAGGTTTATACAAATTTCCAACTTATCAACTGGAACAGGATCTTGCAAATCACAAGTGTCGAAATCACATACACAATCAATTACTATACTAAAGTTTCATTATCAGGATACTATCATCCTTCATCACGAAACAAAGTATAACGATTAACTTTTTAAATATTGTCTCAATCAATAAGATAGATCATTTTATTCGACTTTATTTAAAAAGGTTCAAATTGACACTATCCCGCACATAAGATCAACATTTCAGAAGAAAGGGGAAAAATTTGTATGCCAATCTTAACTAGGTACCAAAAATAGACTCTTAGAGAAAGAAATTTAAAAATCACACGAAATGGCAGAAGAAAATCCTTGGAATAATCTGAATTGCAATGATAAGAACGAAATAACTCTAGAAGATATCCAAGCAGCTCAACAAGATCCCAAGTTTCACATATTTATGGAGAAAATTCTAGAACAAGATATGGAGAAATATCTTTTAATGTTAGCCGAATCAAGGGCAAAACTTCCAAAAGATTTTGATGTAAACCGTTTGAAAGAAACACCAGAAATAAATGAAACTGAGATACCCCAACCTACGCAAACAATAGATCCGGTTGCCGCTTTAACATCTCAAATGCAACTGTTACAACAAAAAATACAAGATATGACGCAAGGGAGTACCAAGAGATATGCGATACAGGACATTTGTCCTTATCCTTTCAACGCAACGATCGGCTTGATACCTTTTCCGAGACATTGTGAGATGCCAAAATATGATAAGTATAATGGTCGAACGGATCCAATTGATCACATCAGAGAATTCAAAACGATGAGTCTTGAGTTTGCACAAGAAGAGACATATTTAATGCGACTATTCCCAAGGAGTTTGGGAGGATCATGCATGGAGTGGTTTTCAAAGTTAAAACCTGGTATTAGAACTTTTGAGGAACTCGTTAACAAATTTATCTCCCAATATTCCTTCAACATCCAACACGATGTAACAATCAAGGATCTTTATAATCTAAAGCAAAACAAGGGGGAAACATTCTTGTCTTTTCTCCAAAGATGGCGACGCTTGTTCGCTAGATATCCTAGGTCCATTCCTGAAGAGGAAAAGATGGAATTATTCATTGAAAACTTGACTGAAGAAATGAGTTATAGATTGGAATTACAATGTCCTCCAACGTTTGAGAAAGTCATAGAAAATGGTCTTAAAATCGAAGAGGCGTTAGTCAAGAGAGGAGTTATCAAACATTTTAATGATAAAACAAACAACACAAGTAACTCCTCAAATCAATACTCAAATAGTGAGAAGCCGAAATTCTGGCAAAATAATCGCAACACGACTATCAATGAAACAACAAATGATCCCCAAAACGTCAAACCAGTTTTCAATTTGACTGCATCCACATCAAAGAATCAGAACAACAAGCAAAATGTCAAGTCAAATACCATACAAAGCAATGAAATCATAAAACCACAGTCGTATCAAAAACCGTCAAATCGGCGAAAGTTCACACCTTTGGGTCAATCAATGGAATCAACAATGAAGGAACTAGTTACCAGAGGCCTTCTTACTGCACGTGAAGCTAGGTTTTGGGACCCAAAAGTCAAACCATCATGGTGGAATGACGTTGATTACTGCAATTATCATAACAACAAGGGTCACAAAACCAATGACTGTATGGAGTTGAAACATGCAGTACAAGATTTGGTGGATAGCAACAAAGTATATGTGGAAGGACCTCAAAATAACAATGATCATTCGGCCTTTAAAGATCCTTTGCCCAATTATGATAAAGGTGCATCGTCCTCAAACAACAAAGGAAAGAATGCCAATCATGTCTATGGCACAACAATCTTGTGTCTATCTGAAGTCAAGTATGATCATGCAATTAGTGATAACATTGATGAGAATGAAACCAACAACATTACCTCTTTGGGTTTACTCCCAAAAATGCAAAACTCTGATAATCAAATAAATGTCTTAAAAATCAAAGAAAATCAAGAACATCAACCAGCCAATGCGCTAACTAGGGGACAATCCAAAGTAATGTTAAAGGGAATTGGCTCCACGCATGCAGTTCCACCTCCATCACATTATGATGTTATCAATCAAATGCAAAACACCCCTCGAGAGAATCAAGAATATCAACTGGCAAACGTCTTGACTAGGGGGCAAGCCAAGGTAATATTAAAAGGAGTGGGATCTCAATGTGCGGTTACGCCTCAATCTCATTATAATATATCGATCAATTGCAAAATATCCCCGCGTAGATATCAATACTGGAACTCCTTAAGTTGTCACCATCACATAAAGAAGTTCTCGAACAAGCATTAGTTGCCACAACCGTACCAAAGAATCTGGATGTTTGTCAATTCCAAGCTATGGTGGGACACCTAACTACCCCGCATTGTTTGTCATTCTCTGAACAGGATGACATCTCATTAAACCATCCACATAACACAACATTACATATCGAGGTATGTATCCATAATCATCATGTTAAGAGAGTTCTAATAGATGGGGGAGCTGGTCTGAACATTTGTACCCTCAAATTAGTCCGTGCATTAGGATATTCCGACGACGCTATTGATGCTCGAAGGAAAATGACCATCAAAGCATATGATGAGGAGGAAAGATCGTCCCAAGGTTTAATTGTATTACCCATTCAAGTGGGACCCATGATCAAGCATATAGCATGTCAAGTGTTGGAAAGAGAGTTGACATACAACATACTCTTAGGACGACCCTGAATTCATGAAATGCAGGCTGTACCTTCTACATAGCATAAATGCCTGAAGTTTCCGATAAACGGACAAGAGGTGACTATAGTTGCTGATTATAATCATCCACAACATTGTGACACATTGAGAGTATCTCAAGACACCTTTGTCCCTCACAACAGGGAAAATTCAAGTTCATCATCATCCAAGAACGAACAAAGTCCAAGCATCACTACCAAGTGGGTGCAAAAGAAAGGTAAAGAAAAGGAAACAAGTCATGTTGAACCAAACAATCTGGATACACAAACTTCTCTATCAGACAACTTTCAAAAGCAAGTTCAACTGACAGATAAAGGAATGGGACAATACTCAATGGAGCAATCGCTTAACTTATCATAGTTAATGCCATATCCTAGGAAATATGGTCAACCATCATTGATCAAACCTCCGACATCTTTACCTGCCATAGCTCTTCAAGAAACATTTGTAAAATCTGGAACCATAGCAGAAGAAACAGACAATAAAGCAATCCTGGATTGGCTTTATAAGGATGAAGAAACGTCAACATCTGAGATCGGTATTAAAAATGTTAACATCAACATAGACAAGTATGGAAATGGAAAAGCTATTCTTGAAAAGATGGGTTATGAAGGACAAGGGCCTGTGGGATTAAGAAAGAAGGGAATTTCAGAACCTATCACACCTCTCACTCTCCACACAAAAGAAAAACCAGGACTAGGATACTCTGATGAAGAGAAGTAGGAGCTAACAAAGACAACTATGGAAAATATCCTTCACTTTAGAGATGGTTCTGAAACGGACTCAAATGAATATGAGTGGGCCTTACCTTGTGATCTACTTTTCGTTGCTATTCTAGTCGATGTGATTCAAAAATATAGACCTACATGAGAGGAGGGCCAAGGCTCTGGGTCTAGACCAATTGTGGGAGAATCACTAAATATCAATGACTCTAGTGAGGACGAACAAAGTTTGAGTGAACTAGATGACTTCGAAGAGGGTACCATCATGGATCTTGATATCCCAAATAACAATTATGACGATGTTGCTATCCTCACCCTTACTTCCATTGACTTAAATCAATCCGATGATACCATGCCATTAATCCATCCAGAACTTATTGATTGGGAACCTATCGAACCTTTGACTGTACCAAAATTTGCAAATGATGATGCCATTGTACATTTCCTATGTCATACTGAACCTGATACAAATTCTCTCTATACTACTCATAACAATACGACTCAGCAGGAGGGTGTCAAATCTTCCAGTTGCAAAATTGACAATAGGGATAATAGATCTAATGGTGAAAACCATTCTATGGCAGCATTAGATCTGGAAAAAGTAAAAATAAAGAATGTATCCAACGGTGAAAACCTTTTCGAGGCGCTGAAGGATGGAAGATTTGACACTCTCCCAGAACACTATCATGAGCGATCATCAGTTCTGGTCGAACCTACACAATCGGTGGACATTGGCACAACAGAGAAGGCAAAAATTCTACATCTGGCGGAATCCATGACAACACAAGAAAGACCGACATTCATCCAATTCTTTAAAGAAAGAAGCATCAACTTCGCTTGGTCATATTCTGATATGCCAGGTTTAGACTCAAATCTGCTTATGCATCACTTATCTTTGCCCGCAGGAATCAAGCCTGTCAAACAAAAGTTAAGAAAAATGCACCCTCACATTGCATTGATGGTAAAAACAGAATTAAAGAAATTATTGGATGTTGGATTCATACGGTCTATAGATTATGCCGAATGGATATCCAATCTTGTACTTGTTTCAAAACCAGACAATAGTATCAGAATATGTACAAATTTTAGGGACTTGAATAAAGCGTGTCTGAAGGATGATTTTCCACTACCAAACATAGACATCATTGTGGACTTGACAGCTGGGCATGCCATGTTGCCAATCATAGACGGTTTCTCAGGATACAATCAGATAAAAATAGCTCCCGAAGATCAGGAAAAGACAGCTTTCACGTGCCCATGGGGAACCTTTTGCTGGAATGTCATGCCATTTGGTCTAAAGAATGCAGGAGCCACTTATCAAAGAGCAATGACGACAATATTCCATGATATGATGCACACCTTCATGGAGGATTACGTGGATGACATCTTGGAAAAATCTACTATTAGGGAAGGACATCTGCATATCCTAGATAAAATATTCACACGGATGGAGAAATTTAATGTCAGGTTAAACTCTAAGAAATGTGTCTTCGGGGTTACATCGGCAAAGCTGCTAGGGTACATTGTCTCAGAAAAGGGCATTGAAGTGGATCCGGAAAAAGTCAAAGCTATAATGGAGATGCCACCTCCTAGGAACATAAGTCAACTCCGATCACTACAGGGAAGGCTTCAATCAATTAGAAGATTCATCTCCCAGCTGGCAGATAAAAGTCATCCTTTCAATCATCTATTGCATAAAAACATTGTTTTCAAGTGGGATGAAAGATGTGAAGCGACATTCAATCAGATTAAACAATATCTAATGTCACCACCCGTTCTCATGCCACCAACAGAAGGAAGGCCACTCATACTGTATATTGCTACAATAAATATCTCATTAGGGGCACTTTTGGCACAAGAGGATAATGAAGGGAAAGAGTGCGCCATCTACTACATCAGTAGAACTTTAAATGGCTATGAAATAAACTATACATTCATAGAAAAATCTTGCTTAGCAGTGGTGTTTGCTACCCAACAGTTAAGACACTACATGCTGGCTCATACAATCAGGTTAATTGCAAAGATCGACTCTTTGAAGTATCTATTAAGTAAAGCTGCCTTAACAGGTAGACTGGCGAAATGGGTTATGCTCCTAAGTGAATTTGACATTCAATATGTCAAAAGAAAGGCAATCAAGGGACAAGTAATCGCCGAACAGCTAGCTGAAGCTCCTCTACCAGATGAAAACCCAATGATAATGGAATTTCCAGATGCAGACATTATGACAGCTATGCCTCAACAATGGATTCTCTATTTTGATGGATCATGTACACAACAAGGATCATGAGCAAGGATATTGTTCATCTCCCCCCAAGGACACACAATTCTGAAATCATATAGACTCATGTTTCAATGTACAAATAATGTGGTAGAATATGAAGCATTGATTATTGGGGTCAAAATGGCTATTCAATGGAAAATCATGGACATACAGGTGTATGGGGACTCTCAACTAGTCATTTATCAAGTGAATGACGAATATCAAACCAAAGATGAAAAGTTGATGCCATACAAACAACAAATAGATTATTTGAAACAGTCTTTTGAAAATATCAAGATCAAATTCCAAGAGCAGAGAATAAAGCTGCAGATGCCATGGCTACGATTGCTTCACTACTACAATTGCCTGAGAAGCATGTTTTTTATAAGTTTATGGTAGAAAAAATATCATGTCCTTCCCATTAAAATCCAGAATCTGCTACCATATGCCATATACAAGCCAATAAACCCTTCATTTACGAAAAAACCTATGCTTACCTGAAAGATGATATTCTTCCTCCTGATTTATCCCGAAACCAAAAAAGAAACTTCATCCTTCAATCCACTCGACACACATTAATCATAGATTTCCTTTATCGTCGAGGTCTTGATGGTACACTACTCCGATGTCTAGAACGCAATGAATCTGAAACGGGCTTATGAGAAGTTCACGAGGGTATTTGCGGTACTCACTCGAGCGGAATAACTCTAGCTAAGAAACTCCTCCGTTTGGGATATTATTGGTCGTGCATGGAGAAAGAATCATATCAATTTGTCAAGCAATGTCAAAAATGTCAAGTTCACAGTAATTTGATTCATGCACCAGCACAAGAACTGCATCCCTTCACATCAACATGGCCTTTTTGTCAATGGGGTTTTGATCTAGTAGGGAAAATCAATCCGTCTTCATCTAATGGACACAAGTTCATTACCACAGCTACCAAATACTTCACAAAGTGGATTGAAGCAGTTCCTCTTACTACAATCACTAGGAAGCAGATTTCCTCTTTCATCTTGAATTACATCATATGTCACTATGGAATTCCTCAATCCATTGTCACTGATAATGGATGACCGTTCAAAAATCAAGATGTCAAGGAGCTCTATGATAAGTTTCATATTCAACATCGGTTCTCAACACCGTACTATCCACAAGGGAATGGCCAAGCAAAAGCCTCAAATAAGACCATACTGAAAATTCTCAAAAAGACGGTTAACGATGTTGGACGTGATTGGCATGTTCAACTAAACCCTGAGCTATGGGCCTATAGAACAAGCATCATAACACCAACGGGAGCTACACCGTTCACTTTGGTATATGGATCAAAAGCCATATTGCCCATTGAAGTTAAAATTCCATCCCTTTGTGTATCACTCAGAGGTATCATTTCAGATGAAGACTACAGGGTATCTCGACTGCAGGAATTGGAATTGCTGGACGAGCGTCGTCAACAAGCTGTTAATCATCTAACATCTTATCAACAAAGGATGTCAAGAAGTTACAATCATAGGGTAAAATCGCGGGTCTTTCAGGTTAGTGACTTAGTACTAAAGGAAAATCCTAGGAATCAGCAAGACAGAGAAAAGAAAGGAAAGTTTGAGCCTAACTGGCTTGGTCCATTTGTCGTCATATCAGTGTATGGATCAGGAGTATATCAGTTATCAACGTCAGAAGGGGATCTGTTTGATGAACCTATCAACAATATTCATCTCAGAAAATTCTATGCTTAAAATCTCCTAGTGCACGGGGCAAATTCTGAAAATTGTTTCCTTGGTGAAAACCTGGAAAACAGGCATCTTGGCAAAAAAAAATAGAAAATACAAAAAAAGAGAAAAATGGAAAAATAAGAAAAATACAAAAACACAAAGGGTGTAATCAAATCATATGGTGAAAACCTGGAAACAAGCGTCATATGTGATTCTAAGATCAGCTTTCCCATCTATTTGGATATATGTCAGGATCATTGGTCTGAAAGTCAGTATCAATTCATATCATTCGTCTAGCCATCATTACATCCAGTATCAAAATCATGTAACATGGTCAACATATCGCTCCATAGCTTGGGGGCAACATCTGGATATCACTAGTGGCATCAATAACATTGCTTTCACCATAGGGAAAACAATAGTATAGCAGAAAACCAAAAACAAAGATCAAAAGCGCAACGACATCATCATCAGAAAAGCATCAACCATCCATATCGTATCGAAAATCCAAAAACATGTCAAATAGGAAAAGCTAAAAAGGCAGAATCCAAAAACATAGGTCTATATCAGTCGAACTACGCGGTCTCTGCATATGTAACGTAGGCAAGGCTAATCTTAAATCAGCCCCCGAGACCCCTACGATAGGTTACTAGGTTAGGTCTTTAGTCAAAAAAATTCGAAAATCCAAAAACATGTCAAAATCAGGATGGATGATCTAAAATCTGAATAATGAATGGAACTCTCAAAGTAAACAATGGATAAATTGTACCTTTTGATTGTCATTTCTTTGGAGTAACTCAATGATGTATTGAACTAGAGGAACAAGGAAAAAGAATGATATTTTTATTGTCTGCTATCTGACGTTAATCATATAAATGTATGAATTGTCGGGAGATGTGCTATGCAAATGTATCACCGATGACATTCAGAATTCACACATTAAAATGATTAATCACTGTTTGTTTACGCAATGAATGCTCAGGTCATCTTGGTTCAATTATACCTAGATGCTTGTGTTCGATTGCAATATCAAAAATCATGAAAGAAGTACTCAGGTCGTCATTGGATTAACACAACCATCGACGCTTGTATTAACTTTCAACATTAAAAAAAAAGCTCTATGATGATACCAAGCACAAAAAGACTGTTAAAATGACATCTGTTTTGCATATCATTGCATGATTAAATTAGATTGCATTCATTATCTGCAGAGTATTTGTTGCATAAAGGATTCCAATCAATGATTATCTAAATCTATGAATAAGACTGAGTATACTTGACATAAAATCCAAAATCATTATCGGTTACCATATAATTACAAATCATCATTTCATCATTGAATTTTTCATCATTTTCATCATCCATACATGTTCTTACATCATAATATATATACATTTTATTAAATACATCGTGCATTTACATCATCACTTTTATTACATCTTTTTCATAAAACATCATCATTATTATTATGTTATATGCATACATCATTTATCATCCATACATTTAATAAATGAAATCACGTCATTACACCCATCAAAGATCATTCATCATAAGATCATTTCATAAATAAAAAGCATTTATCCAACTATCCATACATATTATGACATCACATCATTTATCTATATATCATATTCTACACATGCATTTATCATTGCATCACTGCATTAAAATAAATAATCATTCATATACATCATCACATTTAGAATTAAATCATCACAAAATCAAATAAATAAAAGCATCCATCACATAGAAAATTATAAAGCCATCATCATATCACATCAACTGCATCTTGTATATATATCACAAATGTCAAGTATACAATGAAGTCTGGTCTACAAAATACATGATCCACAATGGGATACAATCATAATATACATCACACAGGATCAATATGGCATCTACGACCTGCTACTGCCAGAGTGAGCAGGCCTAACAGGATCTGTACCACCACCACCCCCAGACGGATCCAGATCTTTGGAATCTCTGCGTGAAGGCTGTGTCACTCCCTCACTGACTGTCCGTGTGTGTGTTCGTCCAGATCTCGACGGGGCATAATTGACTCGGTGCTCGGTAGGCACTGCATCATGATATCGGCCTTGGTAGAACTTTGCCTCTCGGCCAACCCGCAAAACCTCTCTCATATAATCACCAATGGAGGTACCATCGGCCAATCTCTGAAGGGTATCCGCTGTCTCCTGTGCTCTCTCGGTAATCTGCCGAGCACTGTCTCGCTCAGCTGTTAGGGTATCAACCTGTGTCTGCATGCCGGCTAACTGCCCCTGTACCTGTACTAAGGCCTGTGCGTGAGCCTGCATCTGTGTCTGGGTCTGCACAAGCATACCCTGAGCCTGTACCAACTGCGCTTGTAAAGTCTGAACCTGTGCTTGAAGCCCAGCTATCTGTCTCTGCTGCCCGACTGTTGGCACTATCACTGCTTGCCTCTTGCGAGGCCTACTAGAAGAAGGTGCACTGCTGATGTCTGGCCCTGCCCCTCTGTATCCTCCACTCCTGCCATCGCTGTCATCACTGCTTCTACTGTCTCTACTGCCACTCTCTGAGCTGCTATCGGATGAGGAATCATCTCCACTCCCACTGTCAGCAGAACCCTCGGCCACATCCTCCTCTATAGGTAAAGGTTCTGGCTCATCGGGGATAGTAATGTGAGGATGGGGGACTAAGGCCAAGAAAGATGCATACTCCTCTGTCACAGCTGCCTCAAATATATCTCTACGCATGTCCCAGGGAGATGGCTGTAATGATCTGTACCCCTCTACAAGAACATAATAGGACAGTGTCGGACCCCAATCAGGAACATCCATCCATCGCCTGGCGTAATGAGCTACTCCTTGTGGCATGCACTGAACAATGCCATACAGTCTATATACCCGACAAAGTAAGAATCTCTCTAAAACAAATGGAGTCCGACCGATGAGGTACATAAAATCACACAAAAACCCCAACACTACACCATCCTCATCCCACTCCTCGCAATCAAGGTATGGGCACTAGATAACTATCTCAGTGTCATCAAACAATCATCTCCAGTGCTCTAACTTGCCCATCTGGGCCTGCGTAAATCGACCACTGTATCGGAAAACATAAGGTCTGCCAGTTGGTCTGTCTGCAACTGGAAACAACCGACAAATAGCGAAATGCTCCCAAGCCCACACCTATAACAATGTCATCCCTGCGGATAGACTACGTGCATCTAAGTACACCATCGAATGTAGATCATGAAAAAGATGCGATAACATGCACATCCCCCATGCATATCTGGTACCATGTACCATCATGCTCTCAAGCGTCTGACCCCAGCCAACAAGGAATCCCTTTGACCTACGATCAGAGCAAAGGAATCCTCTAATGAATCTAGCTAACACTGCTGGTAGTGTCGCATATGAATCTGCAATCCTCCGCCATCAAACGCTAGGACCCGCTATGTCCTGATCCTGAAATACTCTGCGAAGAGCATCTCTGCTGCTGGTCCCATGAGAATCATAGACAACAATCTCGCCCATAAATGGAATGCGCAATATACGCCACACATCCTCTGGTGTGATTGTCATCTTGCCGGTGGGTAGGTGAAAGGTGTTGTGGTCACTATGCCACCTCTCAGCCAATGCGGTCAACAAACCTCGATTAATCCTAATCTGGGGCATATCTAGCAAACTCATAAGGCCACAATGGTCTATCACTTGAAGCTCATCTGCTGTAAGATGCGGTATCAGGTCTGTAGTCTGAGGAAATCACTCTCGCATCTGGAGAGTACCCAAATCCTCTTATAATCAACACAAAACAAAATCTACAATCAATGAACCATGTCAAGAGATCACAGGTCATTCTACAATCAAGTCTATTTCAAAAAGTTTTGGTATGAATTTTCGATCAAAATTCATGGACGAACATCAAACCTCACCTATCATGAGGTTCTCAAATCATCAACAAACTTCACCTATCATGAGGTTCATCAAAACATTATCTAGATCTCACCTATCATGAGATTTATCAGATATTTGAATCATTTCCTCGTCTATCATGAGGATCATCAATAAATGGGATTTCTTCTCGCCTATCATGAGAGTTAGTCTTATTTAAATCATTGAATCTAACATCAAGAATGTGGATTGTCAATCATACCAATCCGAAGAATGGACATGATCGGAATGACGAAATCAAGGTTTACTAAGTCAAATCTTCAATTTTAACATGAAAGCGCTAAAATAGGCTTCCAAAGCGCTACATCACAAAAGTGCTACTTTATCAGCCCAAAGTGCTAAATCAGTGACCCAAAGCGCTAAAACCATGAAAGCGCTAATTCAACACCCAAAAACGCTAAAACAGGCTTTAGAAGCGCTAAAAATCTCGAAGCGCTACTTTTTCACATCAAAGCGCTACAACAGTCCATCAAAGTGCCGCTTTACCAGAAGCGCTAGAACAGACCTTGAAAGCGCTAATTCACTGGCTCAAAACGCTAAAAGTCTCATAGCGCTAGAATCCGGCTTCAAAGCGCTAATTCTTAGCTCCTAAGCGCTAAATTACAACATTGAAGCGCTAGAGTTTTCAATGCAAGCGCTAAAACTCAAAGCGCTAAACTACCTACCGGAAGCGCTACATCGGGATGTAAGCACTACAGCGCGGCTTCAAAGCGCTGAAACTAACCTAGACATGCCTAGACCTAAATAGCATAAAAAATAGAAATGCACGAATTATAAGGAAGTCGAGGGGTACATACCGGAGGTCCATACGCTGGCGGCCGTTTGTGATGTCGAACGCGCTCAAATCGGTGAGTGTGGTAGGGAATAGGCATCTCGCTTTAGCTAGCAGAAAAGTCTTTATCACTAGGATTTTTGAACTCAAAAAGCAAATTATGAATTTGAAAATGACCTTTTGCACTATTTATAAAATTTGAAAAGGTATTTTTGGTGGATTTTATTACATTTTGATTAATTTTATCCATAAAATTAATTAAAACTCATCTAAGGGCTCTTTTCTTCATCATTTGTCGGGGGATAAATTTAATTTATTATTGAAATATCATCAAAACATCGACAAATCATCAAATTTTTGAAAAATCCTAAAAAAACATGATATCATTAATTTATCTCCCGAGGGGGCATATTGTCATCAAATCATCTGAAAATTAAAATCTGGGGCATGTCTGGGGCATACGGAATTATTTTTTTCATATCATTAATCCTAGCAGTAGCAACAAAATTTTCTTCGAAGCAACGTGTAAACACATCACTTCGAAGAGGGGAAAAATGTATACACCTAAAATTGGTCTGGAGCATCCGATTAATTAAATACGAATTATTTGATTAATTATCCTAATTTCCTCTACTATTGAATAAATAGAAATATTTATTTATATAGTTCATATTTAAATTTCATCTTAATTAAATAAACAAAATTAAATACTTTGTTTGATTTAATTATCAAATCCCTATTTTTTTTTATAAAAGGGGTAAAAACTTTATTGAAAATTGGAAAGGAACATTACAAAGCAAGCAAAGAGCCAAAGGCCTAGGAAGCAGCAAAAATACTAGAACACAACCCAACCAAAGTCAACCATCTCCATAGCCAGCCTTATCCTTCGTAAGAATCCTCTCCAAGTTATGGCGAGTCTCGAGAGGAATAGTCTCCCAATCGTTGATTCGCCAACCATCATCATGCTCAGAAGCACATTTTTCCAGGCAATCAGTAGCCCTATTCCACTCCCGCGGAATATGAACAAAAGTCACCATTTCCATCAACGAACTAACCTGCAGAATTTGTTGCACAATCATAGCCAGTTGCCAGCTGACACCCATCACTTTCCACTCAATGAGCAAATTAATCAAGATTTGAGAATCAGATTTACATATCAGGCGTCTCCACCCCAAAGCATGAGCCCTCTCAAAGGCACAAATGATTGCCAAACCTTCCACATTGTTGATAGTCTTCGTCCCCTCATTGGCCGAAAAGAGGAAAACCACCGAACCAGATGAATCTTTGTCAATCCCCCCTATACCAGCAGGCCCCAGATTACCCCTGGAAGAGCCGTCAGTATTAATCTTGAGGACTCCATTAGGAGGAAGCTGCCATCTGCCAACCCTCTGAATTTTTTGCTTCATCTTTCGATCTCTCCTAACACACGCAGAAGTCGCGGACAACCCTTGAATCCCTAATCTCTGCACCACCTCAGTATCCCTTTTCTCTAAAGGAAAGCTCACAACACACTTAGCCACCACCGTCTCCTGAACCATGCCCAAAATTCTCTGCCAAACCTATTGCACAAGCTTCTTCTCGCCATGAAAAATACGACGATTCCGTTCTAGCCAAATCTGCCACAACATAAAGATAGGGCCCACATACCACACTTCATGTAAAAAAGAAGCCATAGAGGGAGGCCTACCCACACTATTCCAAAATTCAATCAATGAGGAAGCATGCACACAGGGGCTCTACCAAACACCCCACTAGAAATGCCAAATCTGGATCACATAGGGACAGCGAAAAAACAAGTGAGAAGACTCTTCCTCAGCAGCCCCACACAAAACACAGATAGAAGGGCCCTGGAAACCCCTCTTCCGAATATTGTCCCAAGTCAAACACCTATTCTAGGTCAACATCCAAATAAAGCAATTACACTTTGGCCAGGAGAACTTGTTCCAGACCTTCTTCCACCACTAAACTTCCTCCCCCTCCACCCTGTGGGACAATAACACCTTATATCCAAAGGCAACAGTATAGACACCCATAGGATTAGGGGACCAAGCAAGAAAATCCTCCTCTCGGAGTGAACTACACCGCCAACTAGAAAGGATAGTTTGCAACTCAGCACACTCATCTTGCGAACCAACATTTGGCCAGACAGCAGGAGACTTCCATCTTGCCACCTCCAGTTGCCCGCACTGAGAGGATGATTTAAAGTCACTCACTCGAGACCAACTAGCCTCGAGAAATCTCTGACAAAGATTCAATAAATTAGGATACTGAGAAATGAGAGGAGGGGAGCCATCCCAGGAATCAGACCAGAATTGAACCTCGGTCCCCTGCTTACAAATCCAAAATAAACGCTCCTTAATAAGAGTACCCCCCTTCTTGAGAGTGCCCCAAATCACTGAACCCTTTCCAACAAGGGGGTAGCGAGGGATATTAGTTCGAGGAATCCCCAAGAGATACTTTTGAGATAGAACCTGGGCCCAAATCTTATCCTGCTCGATGCACCATCGCCAATACAACTTCGCAGCCAGAGCCACCCCCATCAACGCGGACTGTCGAAGACCAAGGCCCCCATACTGCTTTGGGCTACAAACAACCTCCCATCTGACTAGACTCCATTTGGAGGACCCCAAACAGCCAGCCCATAAAAATTGTCTAGCAACAGAATCAAAATCCTTAACAAAGCTTACCGGGGCAATCTGGAGCATGCATCTATACATGGGCAAGGCTTGCACCACAAACTTGATTAACTGGACACGTCCAGCAAAATATAACCATTGGTGAGTCTAGTGATTAACTTTCACTCAAAATTTATCCAAAATATTCTGCCAAGACTCCCTAGGCAATCTCCCAGCCAAGATGGGTATCCCAAGATAGGTCAAAGGGAGAGTCCCAATCTGAAATCTCAAAGTTTGAGCAATTCTTTGCTAGATGGGGCCCAAAGTATTAAAAAAGAAGATGGAAGATTTATCCTCATTAATCAATTGTCCCGAAGCAACAAGGTAGGTGTCCAACACCCTTCGAATATTAGCAGCTTCTCTCATTGTAGCCAAACCCATCAGAGCAGTATCATCCACAAACTGCAGGTGTGACTGTGGAGGCAAGTCACCACCCCACCGCCATCCCTGGATGAGACCACCCTCCACATTTCTTTTAATCAACAGCCCCAAACCCTCAGTGAGGAGAAGAAACAAGTATGGAGAGAGGGGTCCCCTTGCCGAAGCCCCCTAGATGCACCAAAAAGCTCAGAGTGTTCCCCGTTAATAAGCACCGAGAAAGAAACAAAGGTAATGCAACTCATAACCCATTGGATCCATTCTTCCTAGAAGCCAAAGGCTCTGAGGACCTTCCGAAGGAAGGACCACCTGATTCTGTCATAGGCCTTAGCCATATCCAACTTAATGAACATCACCTTATCTTTGGAGCGGGTCATAGAGTGAATGGTCTCAGTTGCAATAACAATCCCATCCAGAATTTGCCTACCCGCCACAAAGCCACTTTGCTCCTCAGAAATCAGCTCATTCAACCCCTTCTTTAACTTGTTGGCAATAAGATTAGAGATGATTTTATAAATGACATTGCAAAGAGAAATGGGATGAAATTGACTTAACCTATCAACCCCATCACATTTGGGAATGAGGGCAAGAAAGGTAGAATTTAAAGCCCTTAGCATTTGCTTATTCCGTTGAGATTCCTGGACCACAGCCAATAAATCCAACTTGATAATATCCCATAATTCTTGGAAAAACTCCATCGGGAAGCCATCGGGACCAGGAGCTTTCCCTTTCTTCATTTGGAAGACAGTCTCCTCAAGTTCCACCAGCATGATATCACTCAAAAGAAGTTCATTCAAATCCCTAGACACCAAAGAGGGAATGCAAGAAAGAACCTGGGCTTCTTCAGGAGACCCCCCTTGTGAATCCTCCCTAAAAAGAGAGGAAAAAAACTGCACCGCCGCACCCGAGATTTTTGGAAAGGATGACAGCTGCTCACCCCGATCATTCACCAGAACCGAGATAGAGTTGCCTTGCCTCCTGGCTTTTACCGAGTTGAAGAAGAATGCTGTATTTTTATCCCCTTCCTGAAGCCACTCTATCCGAGCCTTTTGTTTCTAGTACACTTCCTCCCCCAACTCGCACTCCTCCAAAGATTTCAAAGCCCGAGTCTCTTCCTGCAGCCGTTCAACAGTCACTCCATCCTCCCTTATCAACCTCGTGATACCATCCAAAAAATCCCGAACAGCCGCCTTAGCATGAAAGATATTCCCAAAGTAGTGACGATTCCACCGCTTGAGCTGAAACTTCATATACTGAAGTAATTTAGCAAAGGTATACATTGCCGTGCCGAAAGCAGGTCTACCCCTTCTCTACCAGTCAGCGACAAAATCATACAGAGATTGGTTCCACAACCACATGAGCTAGAATCTAAAAGAAGGAGACCGAGACACACGACTAGACTCAATAGCCAACTTGATAGGCCAGTGATCGGATCCTCCAATCCAAAATTTTAGAGCTAGAAGTCCACATACCACCAATCCAGTAACAGGAAACCAAGAACCGATCCAATCTCTCAGCAATACAGTTATCCCCCACCCTACGGTTGTTCCATGTAAACTAACCATTACTGGGCTTAATATCAACTAAATTTAAAGCATCAATGTTACCACACAAGAGTAGCGCAGAAGGCTCCAGCCTCGCAGTACCACAACGCTTTTCAACAAGCTCAGTTATAGCATTAAAATCTCCAACCATAATCCAGGGATGGAAAGGAGCCAAACTGCGGACAAACCAGATATGGGACCATAGAGACTGCTTACCCCGAAGATTAGTAGGAGCATAGATATTAGACAGGAGTAAAATATCCCCCGTCTCAAAGCTAGAAGCAATCATGGACATAGCAAACTTAGCAGACATCCACCAAAGAGGAAGGATCTTCCGCGGGTTCCACATGCAAGCTATACCCCCAGAAGACCCATGAGCACCAATGCATTGACACTCCCCATTCCTCCACAACTTAGGAGTCAAATTAAACATACTTTCCACTGAAAGCTTGGTTCCCTGCAAAAAAAGAATATCAGGGCCTTGATTTCTAACCAAATCATGAACCACTTTTTGTCTAGGGCCGCTGTTCAAGCCCCTTACATTCCATGATAAGACAATCATTTCAAGGGGCTCGAAAAATGAGAATCCAGAGTCTTTACCGACCCTGACTCCACCAAGGTCTCACCTATCAACTTGATCTTTTCCATATCCTTCTTTCTACCAAGTTTGGTAGACTTCTCTGCCCCACCTTTTTTAAGATCCCTTTGCAAAAGGCCCAACTGAGAAGAAATCTTGATGCTCTTAACCGCATCCGAAGCTACAATCCGCCCAGGATGAGAAGAATCCCCACCCCCTTTTGGTGCCGTAGGAGAAAAAATTGACACCTTGGGAACCACCAACTGTTGATCCGTATCCATGTGCAAGGTATCGACGCTCGATGGAATCAACAAATCAACAAAGATTTTGTCCACATGAGCTGAGTCCTCAACCTCCTGAGCCATACTCAGCAAACCCGGGTTCACTTCCTGCTGGCTGAGATCATCCAATACCTCAAACCTGTTAAAAGTATCATCAACTTGACTTTCCTTTAAGGTCCTCTTTTGACCCCGGTTCTTGTTATGAGCTTTGACCTGAACATAACCATCGGCACCAACCACCTCAACAGAGGCCAAGCCCTTCCCCTTATCAGCCGCAGGGGGGTTGCGAGGAGGTTGTGCATCCTGAGACTCCACCAGCTTATATCTTGGACATCTATGCTGCAAATGACCGGACTCATGACATAGACGACAACAGAAAGGAAGAGTTTCATAATCCAACTGCTGCACCCAAGAAAAGGATCCCATGCACATATCCACAACATCGGGTAAAGGCTTACTAAGATCAATTTCAACACAAATACGAGCATAAGTCAATACCTTTTTTCCCAGGGTTTGCAAAGAAGACCCAACTGGTTTTCTAAGCAGTAAAGCCAATAGGAGAAAAGTATCCTCTCAATATCATTCCACCGGAATTTGAGGCAAACGAACCCACACCGGAACACGATTTGGCATCTCCTCTGAGGGGATAGAGCCAACATGCCATGGTTTGATAAACAACCCCACTTGGTTATGGAAATAAGAGCCTCCCTCGAAGATCCTATTGCGATCAACCATGCAATTAAGGGTAACCATAAAGTAGTTATTGGCCAACAACATAACCTCCATTTCTCCTTCTGGTGCCCAAGTCCTCTGGGCCCAAGTTTCCAAGAACTGCAATGAAACCCTCATCCCCAAAAATTTGCAATATAAAGAGTGGTTCGAATAATATTCAACATCTTTTGCAATCATTTCAGTCGGGATCACCAGTTTGGGCCTCTCCAGGCAACACTCGAGACAACCATTAATCTTCTTGAGCCTCGACCCATTGGATGAACCCGCACCACCAAGCCTTGTATCCGGAGTAAATAAATTATTATCAAAGGAATTCATCCCATTGTTCGGGGACTTTGAACCAAACGTTGCACGAAAATCCATCGTAGGAGACACCCCAGATGCCTCACCCCTATGTAACGACATCAGGCCCGAGACGAGCATGCAAGCACCCAACACACTAGTGACAATGTGTGGGGAACCCCACACCGCCACACCCGAGCACCCTTCACACACACTCCTTCCCAACCTATCGCACCCACACCCGTGCCAAACAAGGGCCCAGCGACAAGGGAAGACCCCCGCGCACCACCATACACTACTGCTTCACACCCGCGCCCTCACCAGCCCAAGCCCATCGCCCAATGACACCCCAGGCACAACACCACAGAATGCAGGTAGAGGAAGCACTAAGGCCAGGAAAAATTTGACAGAGATCCGCCTTCGGCCACCCAATGCAGAACACCAGCAACTGACAAAAGTCGCCCCCAAAATACTCAGAAAGGACCCACCCCACAGCACACAAACGAACAGAGACCTATCACGGGCTAGGGCTCGGGTGCCCTAGCTCGAACCAAGAAGTTGCAGATGCCATCCTATCAAACCCCTATTTCAATCTATCACATCCATCTTAAATTAATTAAATAAAGATTAAAACACTTTATTAATTAATTGCCATATTCTTCTGTCTAATTTAATAAACAACTATCCTATAGTTCGTTTTATTAAATTATTTATCTCTCTTTTGCTAATTTAAATAAATCAAAATATTTGAATTGTTGCACAAGGAATATTCCAATCTATATTCTCTCAAAAATAAATTAGATTTCCTATGTCTGAACCATGTCTAATTTATGTCAAAATCATGTCTAAATTAATTGATTGAAACTTCACGGGAAGTTTTGGAGACAAATTGGAGACAAATTTGGAATTTGATCTCTCAATCCTCCTCCATCAATCCTTCCTCTTCTCTTGCCTGGTGTTTTCATGGGTAGAGACAATCTCCATCTTTCTCTCAATCTCCTCCATCTCTCACCATTCAATTCTTCAGATTGAATCCAAGCCTTTCAAAGCTTTCCCTGTGCATTTCTACAACCAGGAAATCTATAAATACAACCTCATTCAACCAAGAAAAGGATCCAGATAATCAGGCTTTTGCACTCTTACTCTGCAGGAATCCAAACATCAAGCATCAAACATTCACACATCAAGCATATCCAACAATCAAGCTTCAACCATGGCTATCTCTTGTAGCTACAATTATCTGTTTCATGTCAATATCATGCTAGTTTAATTGATTTATCATTTAGCATTACATTATCATCATCTCGTTCTTCAGATAGTCATTTTAATAGTCTTATTTGCTTACACAACCTGAGAGCAATTTAGATTTAATAAATCTTTGGAGATAGAGAGCAACATGACGCTTTCATTTGATTAATGTTTTGAATTAGTTCAATTAGTTTAATCTTTGATATAATGTCGTATTAAGAAGTGTTTTGATCTTATTCACATATTCATCACTTACAGTGCTCACAAACATTTCATTTAATAGTTGTCTCTTTGTTGCATCTAAATTCCTTACAATAAACTATTATTATAAACAAATTCCATTCTTCTAAAATATACCACATTTGTAGTATATTAGCTTAACATACATAATAAGTCTTTGGGAAATCTATTTTATTTGTGTTTCTTATGGTACTCTAAATTTACTAAGATTTAAACAAAATGTTACTGCATAAAATAAGTCACTACCTTATCTACAAAGATGGTTTACATAATGTCCTTCCTCAACCATGACACAATCCACATTAAATTTGCAGCCACCAATAATAGGATAAACGTGTTAGGATCTTTCACTTAACATAGTTAGTATAACCTATAGTTAGATTTCCTACTTCCATTGCACCTCAAATGAATAGCGCACTATTGTTATATTCATTTATTCCAAAACACCTTTCTTCTTGTGATGTTAACATTGTATGCATATTCAAACATTTATAGTGCTTGGAATTTACTTACACAAATTATTACAATGAACTAACTTTTGTACTCACTACACTTTCTCTTTTTTTTTTCTTACCAAGACAACAACCTACTTCCAAAGGCCAATACTTTCATATACATACCTATACAAAATCACATTTACAGGTATTATTCTTAAATTACTTTTACACTATGTAAATATTTTCCACACTATAATTTGAAAAAATGGTTGCTAGTTAGCTATATTTTGTTGGCTACACAAGATATTCATTTCCTACTTCAAAAGTATGCTTTTATATGTCATTTATAGTAAGTAATAGCTGCCACCCGCAATTTACTTTTGCAAGGACTAGTGCGCTTTCTCGTCACAATGTATTCTTTGACTGAGAATGCAATTAAGTTGATCAATGATGGAAACGTAGACTTGCAACCCCATCTACAAGCAATAGATATCTCAATGTTTGGCCATGGGCCTGAACCAACGAATCGCTATATGATAGAACTCTCTAATGGGGTGCACAAGCGGAAGGGTACACTTCCAAAACAATACAACCATTACATAGATTCTGAAGAGCTCCAGAAGGGCTCTATAGTTAAGCTCATTAAATACAATTGCCCTATTATTTGCAATTCAAGTTGAGCCACCATATGTCACTACTCTTCTACAATATGCCAAATCATAACTTACAAATTATTATTTTTGAACCCTCTATGTCAAATTACGCCATGTTGATAATACTTCTCTATTGTACGCTTATAGGTGGATTGTCATATCAGAATTAGAAATCACAGGTTTGCAGCAGGATATCATTGGCCAACCTGCCTACCTTTTTGAAGAACAAACCCACCAAGTACATGCCAAATCTACAAGCCTTGATGACAATATTATAGTACCGCAACCACCTCTTGTGACAAAATATTCCTTGACCGACAATGCAATCAAGATGATGAATGCTGGAAACCTAGACTTGCAACCCCATCTACAAGTACTAGAGTTCGCACTATTTGGCCATGGTGTTGAACTGGGTGATCGATATAGAGTGGAGCTCTCCAATGGGGCACATAAGCAGAAGGCTACACTTCCAAAAAAGTACAACCGGTACATAGCTTCAAAAGAACTCCAAAAGGGATCAATACTTAAACTCATAAGTTACAGGTGCTCTGTTCTTTGCAATTCAAGGTGAGGCACCATATTTCCATGCTCTTCTACAAATATCCAAATAACATCTTTTAGCTTTACATATTTTATCCACTATGTCACAGTTGTTCCTACTAAAAATACTTATTCATTTAACCTTTTTAGGTGGATTGTCATCTCCGAAATAGAAGTCGCATGCTTGCAACACGATATCATTGGTCACCCTACCTATCTTTTTGAAGAAACAACCCACCAAATAAATGCTACAAACTCAACTACTCCATCTACAAGCAATAGTAACAACTGTATGGTAACAAAGCGACCTGCTCATAGGACACTTTTTGGATTATGCTCATCCCCAAAAAATAAAAACATTCCCGCCAATATTACTCCTATTAGAAATTTGAATCCATTCCAGACAAGGTGGCTTATAAAGGGTTGTGTTACAATGAAATAACAAATGCACTACTTCAACACACAAAAGGGACAAGGGCAGGTATTTTCATTTGATATTATTGATTGTGAGTGCATTGAGATACGTGTAACATGCTTTAATGAAGTCGCAAACCTTCATTACATGAATGCTCATTTTGGTGAAGTATATACAATATCTGGTAGAACCAATAAGTATATACAATAAACTAAATAGCCAGCTTGATATTTGTTTAGTTGAGGAATCCAAAATTTCTCTCTCAGAGGATGACCTTGCAATTCCAAAACATAGGTTCTCCTTCACGCCCTTTAAGGAAATTTTAGCACTAAACAATAACATCCTTGTTGATGTTATTGGAATAGTCATATGTGTGGACCCAAGCTCAACCATAAGGAGGCGGGATGGGACTGAAGTACTTTGAAGGAGCATCAAATTGATAGATATCTCTTCATCTACCGTTAATATTACTTTATGGGGTCCAGCTACTGAAAAGGAAGGCAAACAACTGCAGGAGATGTATCACTTAAAACATGTTGTTGTACTTGCAATAAAAAATGGTCGTGTCACTGAGTATAATGGAAAGGTCATAAGCACTTTAGCAAGCACCCACCTATTTATAAACCCAAGGATACAGGAGGCAAAAGAGCTCAAATCATGGTTTGAACAAAATGATATTGATCTCACACCATCAAATACACAACCGTTGGATGCACCTCTCATGCTGATGAGGAAAAAAATTGCTGATATTGAAGAGAAAACTACCAATGTGAAACAAACTTTCCAATGCACTCTAAAAGCAACAGTGCAATTCATAAAAAAAAATTCAATATGCTATCCATCTTGCCCCCTTGAGTTAGATGGAAAACAATGTTAAAAAAAAGCTGTACAAACTGATGATCAAACATGGTACTGTTCCAAGTGCAAAGCTACAACTACTACATGTACCTATAGATACATACTCCAGCTAAAGATCATAGATCATACAGGAATATTATGGGTTGTTGCTTTTGAAGAACCAGCTACCAAACTTCTTGGAATTTATGCAGATAATCTATACATGCTACAGTTCAATCCTGAAATAGAAAGTAAAGCTGAGACCATAGTAAAAGGAGTGTTATTCAAGCAATTTATCTTCACAATCACAAATTCATTGATTCAAGTGCTGGTCAGACATGGGTAAAATCAACAATCACAAAGGTGGATGAGGTGGATTTTGTTGCAGAGAATTTACTCATCTTGGGTGAAAACACTGATATGTGTCATATTCCTACTGTTTAGAAATAGCTCAAGATCTTATGTAATGTATATACAATTTTTAATCATCTTATAAAGTATACTTTTGATTGCACACATCAAATCTCAAAGTCACATGTCTATTGAAGATATTGATGGTATGCAAATAATGTGATTAATCTCTTCCAAAAAATTACTTGTGTATATAGCGCATCATATCGTATCTCATATATTTTTCAAAAATAGAATGATAGAAGAAATCGTACCATAAATGTTTACCTTCTTAAATTTTGTATGTATTTGTAAATGTACATTTGATGATTTTGGTTCCTATTTCCTTTACAGATGGCGACTTCCAACCAAAAAAACATACAATCTCGTAAAAGAAGTCATAACTACTATACTCAACATAAAGAAGAAATTAGCATTCGTCGTCATATGGAACGCATAGGAAAATAGACAATAAAATCCAACATACCGATCTCCTTTCAGTCAAACCAACACAACACAATACCATATGAAAGTACATCCCAAACTAAAGACCTTTTTGACCGAGGATTGTCAATGTGTTCAAACGAAATTATGCACTCTCTTCAAAATCAGTCCACAAGCTTACCACATACCGAAGTAAACTTTATAGAGGCTTCTAGATGATTTCGTTCAAGATTAGATAAACTATCAAACTTACCAACGTGCACAATTTGCCATGAATGCTACCTAGGAATGCACACCAACTCAGCACAAAGTGGTCCAGTTTGTTTTAGATGCTTTTGAGAGAAAGGCAGACATCGTTTTTCATCAAATAATTTTATGGACCCAGGAGTACAACCATATGAGCTACAAACACTAACACAAGTTGAAGAGATGCTTATAGCATGAGTCAATCTGATAATACAAGTAACACATGCTTGTGGCGGCCAATACAAATATAGTGGCCACACAATTTATTTCCCGCAAGATATCAAGACCATAGCAAAATACTTGCTGCATAAAATTGCAAACTTGGATGTGTTGGTGGTTCGAAGAACCAATACAAAAGGTGACCATTATGATTGCTATGTAAGTAGGCATCATGTGTGGGCTGCAGTACAATATAAAATCACATATGACCTATACTACAAAGACGTTGAGGTCGATTTTGCATCTCTTGCAAAGCTCCCTGATACAAATACAAACATTTCCAATATGCTTCATAACATAATTTCTGACAACGACAATATCATTGCACCAAACAATGCATCAAAATTTTACGCAGACCCACTAGAGAATGAATTTACTTGCTCCTCATCATTTATGGCTAGGTTACCAAATAAACGCCATGAACTATAAATCATAAAAGAAACGTTGCAAGTTAGAGATAAAGATGATAGCATTCTTGCTTGGCCAACACTTGAAACCTCACCAGTTAATGAATACAATACAAAGGGCCTTTTAGACATGGATTTTCCCTCATTGTTTCCCAATGGTATTGCACTACATTTACAACCTCGCTATAGACAAGATGAAATGCACGAATATGTGTTGCACCTAATCAAATTTCATGATAATAGATTTGGAAGGCATCCAAGGTTTATATATTTTGTCTTAAACCTACTGATGCGCCATCGAAGCCAAGGTGTTGCCTCTGTTTTTGTCAAGAAAAATGTTGAGGATTGCATACCAACCACCATAGACAGTCTTCGTCTCCATATACAACAGTTGCCTGACACTAAAATAGCCGAACAATTGATGCATTATGGATCATTCCTTAGAGGCACACGAGCATATTGGAATAAGTGTCATGGTGAATTATCAAACATGATAAACCAAATAGGCTACCCCACACTATTCTTCACATTAAGTGTTGTAGATACCAAATGGCCTAATTTATACCAACTATTTTCAAAGGGTGCAACGCCAACATCAGGAAACAATAAAGATCGCATAGATAACATTGTTACAAACCCACATACCACATCCTTATACCTGCATCAACGATTCACAATATTTCTCGAAGAAGTCTTAGAGAAGCTTTATTGTGCAAAAGACTTTTGGTACATATATGAGTGGCAGCATCGAGGGTCTGCACATATACATGGATTCCTATGGCTTGAAGGTGCACCAAACATGGAAAAAATTAACTGGAGCAATAATGCAAATGTAGACACAACAAAATCATTCTTTGAAAAATATGTTAGTGCTTGGAATCCCCGAAATATGGAAGACAGGAACGACAAACACCATCGGTCTTTCCAAGACGATCCCTGCTTATTAACAACACTTGAGATCTTTGCTACAAATGCACTTTCTGACTATGAAGAGTTTCTCAACCGTGTCCAGAGACACACAAAATGTTCAGAATCAACTTGACTTCGAAAGAAAGGCAACAACATGGAGTGTCGATATAGGCCCCCCTGGATTGAATGTGCCACCTCTTCATTGTGCATTGATGAAAACAGGAAAAAAACATTCAACCCTGCACATAATGATGATAGGTTGAATATACATAGTCTAGAGATGCTTTCCATATGGAGAGCCAATATGGATTGTCAACTTGTGCTTTCAAAAACACTTGTTCTAAAGTACATTGCCAAATATGCCGCAAAGGTTGAAAGAAAATCTAAAACCTGTATTGATATGTTGACCCGCATATGTCAAAAGCAAGCACCGCAAGACAAAGCACTTGTAGCTTACAGGAAATTCATGTCTGAGATTGTTGCAGATCGTGACATAGGTGCACAAGAAACATGCCACATGTTGCAAAAGTTTCCCCTTGTTGTTTGCAATCATGAATTTATGGTCCTTAATGTTGGCCGAAAAGTTTACAATCGAATTAGGACAAACTCAAATGAAGATACATTACATCAAAGTTACCTCCAATTATACATGCAATGTCTTCCTCAAATGGAAACAATAACACTTCTTGAATATGCAAAATCATTTTCGTTCTCATCAAGTCGCAAACAATACAACTGGAAAGAAAGGAAACAAAAAGCAATTATCAATGTCTTCCCCCGATTTACTGCTATTCCAAAGGAGGATTCAAAATTTTTTGAGACATTTTGCTTGAGTGAACTACTGCTTTACAAGCAGTTTCGTAACATTGTTGTAGACATAGGTATTGAGAAAGAGACAATTGTTGCAAATTGGAGTTGATGAATAGACTTAAATATAATGTGTGGCATATTGATTGTGTAATTGATGAAAAAATAAATCAAGATGAGGAAGACGAAATAGACAATGAAAACAATATAGAAAATACAATACACTTGAATGAATGGGAGTTCTTATCACAGTTGGGTCTTGGTACTACTGGAAATCTTAATTCGCTTGATATGCTTGGAAGACGTGACTTTGACAATTGCAACAACTAGAATGACCGTACAATACCTTAAGCTCTACATGAAATTGCAGAGCATTTCGTTAGCACAAACAAGGCTAACCAACATGAAAACCCAACACCATTTCAGGTTAACGACCTTCCATATCCACTCTCCTCCAAACAACAACTCGCTCTAACACTTGTTTTGGACCATTGCAGTGCCTGTGAGCTACAACAACCCTTGCACATGATCATACAAGGCACAACAGGAACAAGGAAATCCTATCTTATTCATTGCATTAAACACACCCTTTCCCGTTTAGTACCACAAGAACATAGCCCACTCCTTGTTGTTGCTCCTACAGGAATCACAACATTCAACATACATGCCTCCACTATACATTCAACCCTGAAGATTCCAATCAAGGAAATGCAACCATTGAAGGGTCAATCGCTTGCAATGTTTCAACAGAACATGCAACATGTAAAATACCTCCTAATCGATGAAATGAGCTTTATAGGCCCAAAATTACTCTTGAAAATTGATACCAGGCTACGCAAGGCTTTCACCCATCAACAACACTTGCCCTTTGGTGGACGATCCATCATTCTTGTAGGAGACTTTGCACAATTACCCCCTATTATGGACAAACCTATATATGCCTCCCACACAGATGCAAAAGATCTATGGGAACAATTCTCTATTGTTGTCACATTAGAACAAATATTTTGACAAGATGGGGGCACTCAAGCTCAAGTTGACTTCCGAAGAACTCTACAAAACATTCGTAATGCAGAACCAAATGAACAAGATTGGGAGCTACTAATGAGTTGCACAAACACAATGCTATCAAACAATGAAAACAAGTCTTTTGACCTAGCAATGCACCTATTTTCAACCAATGGCTTAGTTGGAAAACACAACAAAAAAATGATACACCTATTAAACCTTCCTATTGCACTAGGTATTGCAATAAAAACAAGCACTAAATCAAACATCGACAATGATGCTGAACAACTACCCCATGAACTCCTACTATGTAGAGGCCAACACATCATGCTAACTACAAACCTATGGACTCAAGCAGGCCTTGTTAATGGTTCTCTTGGAGAGGTTTTAGATATTGTATACACAGAAAGCTCTAAACCACCAGACTTACCATTATATGTAGTGGTAAAATTTGATACTTACAATGGCCCACCTTGGAACATACATGCTCCAACAACTATTCCAATATCGCCTATATCCCTAGGTTCTCACAGACAACTACCACTATGCATGGCATGGGCAATTACAATACACAAATCATAAGGATTAACAATCGACCGAGCAACAATTGATATAGGTAAAAAAGAA
Source organism: Sequoiadendron giganteum (assembly GCA_007115665.2). NCBI lineage: Eukaryota > Viridiplantae > Streptophyta > Pinopsida > Cupressales > Cupressaceae > Sequoiadendron > Sequoiadendron giganteum. The sequence goes on along the minus strand of CM021103.1, from coordinate 586,176,683 downwards.
AGACAGGGACTGACTTTTACAGCTATATCTAGAGTTAAATCAATACATGGACTTAGGATCGAACCACCATTTTCCTTTGACCGATACTCAAGAATGAAAAACAATCCATACACAATTATAAGAAAAAAAGAAGAGCTTCGACTACGTCTTCTCTCATTATGATGAGAACAGGTACACATACATAAACACATCACTCTCTCAAAAAAAAGGTATTTGTTTAAATTTTTCTCTTTACCAAATTCATATATTACATATTATTGTTTCCATATGTACACCACATTAATAATCACATGCAGGTGGATATTACAAAATCTTATACTACTGCAACAGTTGCTTCAATCTACATTTTTTTCCCCAAAGTAAGCTGAAAACCTCCCACCAAAGTCTAGCAAATGGTCATTTTGCTGATCCAAAACCACTTCACAATCAAATGATCCATGTCAAGAAAATAAACCAAACCATATTGAAGACAACACCATGTAGAATCAAGATCAAGAATCCATACCTCCAATATACTACGATGATCTGATGAAATTCCCAAATCCATATAAGATGACACACATGATGATCATATAGCCATAACCCACCTAGTCCTCCATCTACCTATGAGATTCGTACTCCTAATTGTACACGTAGATGTTCTGCAAAAACAAGGGTCTCCTACAAAATAAGGAATATAGATAAATTTTAAACAATAGAGGGAACTTTGTCTAGTGCAAACACAAGCATAGGGAGAATGTAGAGTCCTTATGATAAAAATTGTTATCAATGCTACAACTATTTTTCACTTCAATTAGCATGCATGCATCATCCCATCCACAAATTGTACGCAACCACATGAGAACAAGTTATATCAAAGAAAGGACTAAATAATTGGCGTCAAATAATCATTGAAGAAAAATGGACAAATTAAATTCAAATGGATACAAGAAAAAAAAAAAAAATCATCCCTATCAACCTCCAATAGTCAAAGAAACTATGGAGCAAAAAATGAAAAAGGGAAATCCATCCATTCAAAAATTCCAACAATGCAGAAGAAAGCTTCAAAAGTGGCCTATAAGATATATGAAAAATTTTTTCCCAATCGAATCACCAAATCCACCTACCACTGCTCATCTGCCAAGTTAGGAAAAAAAAGATCCAAACTGTCAACCAAACAATCTACATTCATATCTCTCAGCATACACTATCCAAATTTCACACTAACCATGTGTTGACAACAACACTTTATCATAAGGACTCTTCTAGCTCCCTATAGTGATGTCCACATCTAGATGAGGCAAACTCCAATATTTACAAATAACAAAAAACACTTCATAAAAACATCTATGTACACCCAATCAAGTAGAAGCATCTCACCCCATCCACATTATATCCAACACTCGGTCCAGCTTACCCATGATAAATTCATTCACCCATCAACAAGCTAACAATTTGATGTTCACCAATCGCCATTCATATTCCAATTCAATTTTGATCTTGTTCAACGACTAGTGTATAGTTAACACTTGCTAATGGTATATTTCTTGACATGGGTCATTATCATCCGCCATCCATATTTTGCATGCCTCAAATATCCATTCATCTAGTCATTTATCCATGCATCCGCCCATTAAATTCCACACACTGTTACAAACTAGGGCCAAATACTTTCATCTTGCTTCAAGAACATAATGCCCTCTTAGTTTACACATACATATATTCTTTTCATAGAATATATATTCCATACAATTTTTATTTAATTGAAACAAGATTTCTATATATTTGGGAGTACGCAAAATATGCCAGAGGTGTTCTCTATATATTACTGGCATTATCTACATATTTTGAACAAGATTAAATGCACATTTTATGTTTACTTCTTTATTAATTCGAACAAGATAGAATGAACACATTGTATATTTACTTCTGTAAAATTCAAACAAGATAGATTGAAAAAAAAGGAAAGTTTACTTCTTTATTATCTTTCCATAATGCCTATTTTCTTATGCTACTTGTATCTGGGTCTATCCAAAAAATATGTATTACATGCGCTTTGCAAAAAAAAATACACACAATGTTAAACAAGTTCTACAGTGCATGCCACTCCCATCCCTACTACTCCATACATTCCTATCGGCGTAACCCTTGCACCCCCTCCGGTGCAAGTGCTAGTTATATATATTTGTTTACGTATGAATAGCTTTTAGTGTTTATGTTCCATGTAGTCATACAGATTTTATTTGGTTATATCTTGACTTTAAATTGTTAATTGATTCTTTATAATAGTACTTAATTTTGTATTTGACTAATATGTTTTCAAATGGATGTGTAAATATGTATATTTTTTATGCCAATATTGTTTATATGGGAATTTCTATACAAATGCAATTGTGCTTGTAAAAATGTGAATTTTGTTGGGAATGTTGTGGTTTTCAATCAAATTTGTTTGATACTTGTCACAATTTGATGATATGCTTGTTTATTGACTTGGGTAGTTGTATTAGCCATTTTATGTAAATTATTTGACAATTAAAGACTATATGAATCATAGCTGTCTAAAGTGATTGCACAATTTACTTTCATCAAATGCATATTCAAAATTTTTGTAGAATTTAATGTAACTATAATTTTATAAGTTTTCTTTATTTATGATTACTCGAATGTAGCCTTTGTAGGTGTTAAAAAGGGGTCTTGACTAGAAAACATGTTGGGTAGAGTGTTTTTCAACATTGTTTGGATTTAATATTAGTCTTTATGTTTTAAATTTAGAATATAAAGGAAATTGAGAAAAAATAAGAAAATATAATCATATACAAAGTTATATGATATTCAAGTTCAAATCAAACCTATATTTCTTTTTAAGATTATTGAGATTATCAATTTATCTGTAAAAGTTTAAAGGACTTATGGGAGCCAAAGATTCTATAAAGCCAAAGAAAACTTCTACAAGGATATTTGCAATAAAAACCTAAATTTCCATTAATACCACAATAACTCTTAGCCATAGTGATAATATTAAATACTAGCTCTATACTCTTATATAGAAAAGGAAAATGACATGGATAAGGTTTGGAGAAAAATTATCCTAAGGATTCAATCTATTTAAGAGATAACTAGTTTAACTCAACCCCAAAAGAGTACTTGTACCTTATAAAGCGTATCTACTTGAGATAAAATTGTACTATTAGCATGCATGAAATGTAAGACATTATAAGATTATGACAAGTGTCTTAATTTTATGACTCAAGACATATAATGTAAATGCTCCAAGTAAGCTTAGCTAATCAGGTGTAAACAATACACTAGAAGATAATTGGTTAGTGAATATCCCTTTTCACACTAGTACCCCTCCTTGAGTGCAACTTAGGGAGAAGTAAACAAGGGAAGGATGCAATGATGAGTCCAACAACTAGGTTTGATTAGGTACCTATGTATTAAAGATCGTTCAAAAAAGAAGAAAATTTGCAAGAAAAAAATTGTCTCAAAAAAGAGAAATACGAGAAATTTTGAATCATCCTCTAAAAATATCTCTTAAGGTAAGGAACAAAAAGATATATGTGAAATGAATGGAGCATGAAAAAATTGCAAACTACTAGAATTGTAGAACCTCCATTGAAATTAGGATGAAGATTAAAATAAAAAAAAATCTACATGAGTGATCTTAATGAAACAACACTTAGATGGCTACTAGAAAAAAAAATGATAGTCTATGTATGAGTGACTGTAAAGACACTAATCAAATAAAGCACAAATGACAATCAAGGTTGTAATTTGACTATAAAAATATAGGTGCCAATAGTTTCAATAATATTTATTAATTAAGAAAGATAGAAGGTAGCCCCCATAAGCATATATGTAGAAGTATATATATGGTATGTGCTCCATCATGCTAAAAGGTACGGTAACCAACCTTTGCATTTGCCTAGTACATAGGAAGAAAAAATAGATATATAATCCACTCCAAAATGAATCAAAGTAGCATTAATATAAACAATATGATACTCTCCATAGTAATGGCAAGCAATATTTATGAGAAATCTATTGAAATGTGTCACAATGTAACGTAAGAAGGTAAATAAGTAACATTTGAAGGACACATGTACCTATAAATGAAATAGTGTGCTCATGCAAGTCACACTCACATGAATGTGGATGAGTTTATGATTGCAAGACATGCACAACTAACCTCTCATTACATTGCTTGCATAAGGTAGATAAGATTGTGATGGCTAATTCAAAGCACACACACCAACATGCCACTTTATAAGTAGTGGCAATATAATGTGCAAAATTCTTAGAAAAAATAAAAGTATCCAAAAAGGAGCACATGCAAAAAATAATGTAAATTTTGAAAAGACCATTAGAGAGCTCTAAGCTTACCATGATCACTCCTTATCGCCACCCAAGAATGACAAATAAGAGCTAAAAAAGGGCCATCAAAAAAGCTCTTGGAGATGGGTTACATTAGGCCTAGTTCTAACCCATTTTCCTCATCCATGGTTTTTGTGAAGAAAATGGATGGCACCATGTAAATATGTATCGATTATAGATCATTGAACAAGAAGATCACCAAAAATAGATATATCATTCCTAGGATTGAGAAGTTAAGTGATGAATTATAAGGAGCTATGTATTTTTTTAATATTAAATTTTGACCAGATTACAATTATATTCGGGTAAGGATGAGGACATACATATGACAATATTAGGTGCCACTTTGATTTTACTCGCAGATTTTGGCTTTACAAATGCACTAGTTGCCTTCCCATCATGCATGAACCATGTTTTCAACAATCAAATAAGGAAATTTGTGTTTTTTTCTTTGATGAAAATTTAATTTAAATTTAGACTTGGAAAGATCATTTGAAGCATATAGATACCATCCTTGGAATATTAGAATAACAAGACCTCTTTTGAAAAAAATTCAAATGTGTGTTTGGTGTGACAATGATCTTGTACTTGGGCCATGCATTAGTGCTTGAAGTGTTCAAGTGGATCAAAAAAATATTCCAAGCCATCTTGGATTGGCCTCCTCTTACCACATTGACACAACTATGAGGGTTCTTTGGCCATTGCGATTATTATAGAAGATTTGGTAAGGGGTTTTCATAGCTCAAAACACCCTTAATTGATATGACAAAAAAAGAGCTTTGGTATGGACAAAAATAACTCAAGATTTTTTTGGTGAACTTAAGGAGGTAATGAGTTCATGCCCTATTCTTACTATCCTAGATTTCTCACAACTTGTATAATGTGATTTTTTAGAAGAGGTAAATGGAGTTGTCTTTGTATAGAAGGGACATCCCTTAGCATTTGAAAGTGAGAAATTGAAAGAAAACAAAAATGGATTATCTTTGACAATATTGGGGTTGTGAAAGATTTACGGTGAAAACACAACTTTAAGTTCTTCCTTGGCCAACATGACTTGCATGATAGGCAACAAAAATGGATGAGTAAGCTCCACACTTATGATTTTAATGTAGATTACATGTCCAAGGGAAATATAATGTAGTTGTTGATGTTCTTTCTAGAAAGCCTACTCTATTCTCTACCTTTTATATTTCTATTGATTACAAGGTCACTATTGTGACAAATTATGTTAAAAATTTATTTTTTATTGATTTCCTTAATGGGAATGTGAGGGAAGATGGTTTTGTAGTAGTAAATGGTCTCATGTCTAATAAAAATATAATCTCCCAAGTTCTTGATGATGAGCACATGATTATACTGAGAGGGGGAGTGAATCAATATAAGACTAGCTTTTATATTTTCAAAATAATAACCACAATAACTTCAAATACACAACATCAAAAACTAAAAACACAAGAACACAAGATTTATATGGAAACCATTTTAGGAGAACACCATGGAATAATGACTGTTGGATCTATTGTCCGAATCTAGTTACCAAAATAAATAAATTTTTACAATAATTTGTAAGCACCAACCCATCGGAGACACCAATCCCCACCACTAAGCACCAAATCAGTAAGAGACACCAATCTCTTTAATACGAGGCACCAACCTCTATAATATGAGGTACCAACATCTATCTCAACAAAGTATTTTTCTTCTTGATATTTTTCCTTTAAAAAAATGCCTTTGAATAATCTTCTATTATATTCTCTTCACACAAATCTGCAGGCGTATATATGTTATATCTATTTATCTTCCACACATTCTTCTCCACATGCAACAAAATCCTTTTATATCTACTTGAGAGGGGGGGTTTCATAAAATGATAAAAAACTTGATGAAGGAGGTGACTCTTCTTTTAATATGCACCTCTTCAAACTTGGGTGCTCACCATAAGGGGTTGGCCCCTTTTTAAAAATATAAATTTATTGTAATTTTAATTGCCAAGTGGGGCACCTCTATAAGGGGGGTTGACCAATAATTTAAAAATAATTTAATGTATTTTTTAAAACATAAAGAGGGTGCCAAACTTGAGGAGGTCAAACAACATAAATATGAATTTTATTTTATTATTGCCTTGTAAGGATAAAATCTTCCTTTGAAGTAATTAGTGACCTTTGGCCTTCATTCGATGTCCTTTAACCGTAATATGAATGGTAGCAAATAGTTTCCTTTCACCTTTGAAATCAATGACAATAATGCTGACACTTGAATCCTGAATGGAGATAATTTTAAGAACTTTTCATGATGCACCACTAGCAAGTCACCCAAGATTTTAGAAGACCTACAAAAAAATGAGGGAAAGGTTCTCATGGAAGGGGCTCAAAAAGGATTTCCTTAAACACATTAGAGAATGCATGATTCGTCAACAAAATAAAGTAGAACGTGTTTTTCTAGTAGGCTTGTTTCAACCACTATCTACCCCAAATCAAAAGTGGGAAAGCATATGCATGAATTTCATGACAAGCCTACCAAAGCTATAAGGAAAATATTGTATCTATGTTGTGGTGGAAAAACTAACGAAGTACATGCACACTTCTTTGCTATTTATTCAAAACTCAAAGCACATCAAGTGGCTAATTTATTTTTTAGAGAAGTGTTTAGGTTTAACGAGTTGCTTTAAAATATTGTTGGTTACAAAGATAGTAGATTCCTTAGCTCTTTTTGGTAGGAGTTATTCATTTTATTGGTACAAAATTCACTTCGAGCACAGGTTATCATCCAAACAAATGGGCACACAAAGATAGTGAACAAGTGGGTTAAACATTATTTAAGGATCTATATTTTATATCAACAATCAACTTGGGTTAAGTGGTTACATTTGGGAGAGTATTGCTACAACACAACCCACCATATTTCTATTGGCATCTGTCGTTTCATGGTGTTATATGGTGATGATTAATCAACCTTTGTTGATTTAATGTTCAACAATAGCAAAGTGTTAACAACCAATGACTTGATGAAACAACCAAAATAAATATTGAGATCACTCAAAGATCACCTCTAGTAAGCCTAGAATTGATAAAAAATCTATGTAGATTAAAACCACATAGAAAAGTTATTTGAAGTTTGACATATGCTTATTTTGAGGTTGCATCCTTATAGGAAAACCTCTATCAAGAGTAGTGAGACTAAAAATATCAAACCACACTTTTATGGGCTTTATAGGATCTTGAGGAGAATTAATGAAGTTACATGAGTTGAAAATTTATAGAAAATAGCAGGATTCATAATGTGTTTCATATGTCTCACCTCAAGAGGTCCCTTAGACAACATATCACATTGTCAATAGATTTTCCACCCTTGGATGATGAGGGAAAGCTCATATTGGAACTTGATTTTATTATTAATACCAAGATAAATAATTGAGTAATAGAAGCATTATGGAGTGTTTGGTTTGATGGAAGAATTTACCTATTGAAGATGCTACTTGGGAAGGACCAGAGACCTCGGAGTAACCAAATTTTATTTTCTTGAGGGCAATAAGTTTTGGGAAGGGTAGACTTTGTAATGTTCCCAATCCTTAATATAAGGGCATCTAAGTCACTTTCCTTCTTTCAATGGGCTTTCATTCTTCCTCATATTGAGATCCCTTTCCTTAGCTCCCCATGCCCTTGCAACCTGCTTCCTTCTACCTAGCAAGTGTTCAAACTTTTGTGTACCCATTTATCTATCACCTCAATTCCTCAACTTTGGCTTCTTCACACAAAAATTCCTTTTCAAGCCTTTGAGGTTTTAAATGGCAATCTACCTATATCAAAGTGTTAGTAGTTTATTCTAACCCCTAAATCCTTAGACCCCTACTATATTGATCCTATTAGCAAGCAAATGCATGAACCCTTGTATTTTATCCTAGCTCATTAGAATCCCATTTCCTAAGCCCTTGAAGTTATTCTTGTAAAGTACATCTTACTATTGGGAAGCATTTACCGTTTGACATGAATTTTCATAGAACACCACCATTTAAATAAAGGAAATAATTGATCTTCAATGTTGACCAAGGATTTCATTAATAGGCCTAAATTTGAATGTAAAATGATGATAAAATCTTAAATGGATATTAGGAGTTTTAGGCTTTTCCTATGCCTTTAACTTCTATATAAGGAAACTAATTTCATCAATTTGGATAATCCCTTATCATCACATCAACAAAACCCAACCCTGGTTCAAGCACTTGTGTTCAACTATTGAATCTATGGATAAAAACCCTTGGATTTGGAGATAAAAAGATGAAAACCCTTTGGCTTCTAGAGGGTAAATTCATGTGGTCATTACATCAAAACTCTAATTGGGAGGTCTATAATAGTGTTTGGATGTTTAAATAGCTTAGTCATTTTCGAAATACCAATGTATTCTTGATTATCGACACATATTTGTAGTAGCAAATCTATGTAATCATTTAAGAAATGTGTGCAAATCAACAAGTGTTTTAACTTCTTTAGATGTTGTTGGATTGAAGGATGAAATGTTTTAAAATTTTACAAATTGTGTCAATCATGAGGCTTCCCATATAATGCTTGGTGGACAAACATAATAATGGTGCAATTTGTAGGGACTACAAATTTTGCGAGCTATAAGTGAGAGGAGCATCCCATTATTAATTCACATGGAAGCAATAATTACTATGAATAAGGCTACGTGAAGTGTGAATCTTCTTTAAGGAAGAGAAAACTTTGACCAAAAAATGCTTGCACTTGATCAAACAAGGATTGGAATTCCCTTTTTTTTTGCTTGATAGCTTTAATTATTTAGTTTTTTCATTTAGAAATTTCTTAATCCATCTTTAATATCATCATAAAGAAAATTTCATTTTCAAGTTTTTGAATATTATATCATTAGGAGTTTACTCAATGTTTATGGGATTAAAATACTTCCCAAGACGTAATATTCAATTACAAAAATAAATATTGTGTTTTCAAAGATCTAAGGTTGTTGAAATATTGTAGCGTTTATTTTAATTAAATTATTGATTTTTTTATCATCTTTTTGTGTCTATCATTTTAATCTAACCTCTTAATGTATTTATATGAGTGCTTGTTAATGAAATCAATTGCCTTGGAGGTGAATATATTATATAGATTTTAATGGAAGAAAAATTAAAATGTGTATGATTTTTTTTATTCTCTTAGAAAAGGTTCAATTCATATACATAGACATGATCTTTGTAGTTTTTTTTCTACTAATTGTGAAGGTTTTTTCAAAATTTTGTTTGCTTTTAATGTTAATAAAAGTACATTTTTGAGCTACTCATAATTGATATTAAATTAATGACTTTTATTTATTTAGCTAATATAATGTAGATGACATATTCTACTATAATACAACTACAATTTCATGAAAGAAGATAAACTAAAAAGAGTTACGTTAATAGAATAAACTATTGTGCACATGATATGCTCATGGTTGTTACTTGGGTTAATAACATTTGCCATATTTATTCTCAATATGATTATTAGAAGTTCTATAGAATTAATGGGTTAGTTTTGTATCATTTTTAAAACATATTGGTTTGATCTTATTATGGAATTTAGAAACAATAACATGTTATATGTGTTTTGATTAAGATAAAGCGAGAAGGGCCCAAAATCGATACAAAACAACCATCGAGGCAAGCAGGACAAATCTTACCAGAAGTGAGACTAAAAATAACCGAAGACTAGCATTGTTTTTATCGGAGCAAAGAACTAGAAAGATAAGAGAAACAAGGGTCTCGACCCCTAAACACTAGACTTATCCAACAAGTCTTGAGAATGAGAAATGAAAGAGGTAGAGGAGATACCTTTACGCCTTTGATGAACAAGATTCCAAGTGAACTATCATTTGGACCCCCACTACATGTGGGGACAACAGACCCCCCATGGGGAGACCATCATCGCATGAAAGGGGAATAGGCGGACAACAAGGTGAACAACGTTTACCATTCACAATAGAAACCTGAGGTAGAGTAGAATTAGCCAAAGGAGGAGGAGAAGTGCATAGAGGAGAAACACCAAAAGGGTCCTTAGGATAATCCAATTCCACATTAGAATTAAGACTCTCATCAGATGCTTGGGAGGAGACATCCTCAGAAGAGACAAAAGCTAAAATAGTAAGGAGATCATCATTAGCGTTCTTCCATCGAGTAGTCACACCTCTTCAACATAGGAGAGAGAAAGTTGAAGCCAAGTGACCAGTAGTAAAATAATAATAACACCTAAAAGGAAGACCCTCATAATTGAGCAGTTGAGACCAAGGTCGATCCCCAACCAATATGACCACATCCTCGTGAAGAAGCAAAGAGATATCGATATCCACCAAATATGAGCAAAGGTCAAATGCCTTATAAAAGAATTGGAGTCATCAACCTTCAAAAAGTGACCAATAGAGTTTCCAATTGTGTCATAACAAGACTCCTCCCAAAATTGGGAGGCATATTTAGGAGTCTAACCCACATCAGACACACACTTAGTGGTTTGGTAAGGGGGTTGAAGAAAGAAGTCCAAGGTTTGAGCCAAAGAGAGTGCTCGCCCCAAGCCCAAAGACAACCTAACATGAAACAATGTTCCTCAAAAGAAGCAATGAAAAACCCTTAGCAGAAGGGAAGAGCTTAATCTTACCAGCCACAAGGGGCCTCAAAGAATCCAAAACCCATTGGTGCAATTCAAAAAGAGAGGACTAGAGGTTGAAAAATCGACACACCAATTCTTGATGCTAGTAGAAACCCTCATTCTTAATAACATCCTCCCCACAAACCACTACTAGAGAAGGTTTGGAATAGGGGAGAGAGCACACCTATGGAGGGTGAGATATACTAGATCTGGTTGCCAAAGAGTAATTGCAAACCCCCACATAAGCGACATGCACAAGAGGAGGGGTGAAAGGGGTCAAATTCACAAGGGGCGCACGAGATGGAGAGGCACACATAGAAGGGGTAGATACAATACACTTCAAACCCACCATAGGTATTGAAAGAAAATTTGAAGTAAATCCCCTCACAAAAGCATAATCTTTCATTCAGGAGACTCGAGATTCAGTGCAGGGGCGTGTGTGAGAGCAGACACGAGAGACATTTTAAAAAACGTGACTGATTCTAAGATGTTTGTGTGTTATTTCACTATCAAATATATCAATAAATAGTATCATATTTTTACATTTGAATGTGTTAATGTCTAATAAGATTTTCAAAAATTCACTTTCACCTATTTTCTATTTTATGTATTATCTAAAACTAGCAATCACACCTTGGTGTGCAGTGGGTATACCGAAGAGGTGTTGAAGGTCAACTAGGAAATATTTTTGTCTATTTTTTTGCATAAATTTGTGTATTACATGAGGTCAATTGGTAGGACCTATGAATCAAGAAGATGACCAGGCTCCATTATCAAAAATCTCATGTTATTTTTGTAATAGGGAGAGATGGAGAGAGAGGGAGAGAGGGATAGATAGAAAGATAAAGATAGAGATAGGAAGTGATATATAAAGAGAGGTAGAGGAAGAGGGAGAAATAGATAGAGAGAGATAAAGAGATAAAGAGGGAGACATAGAGAGATATAGAGGAAAAGGGAGAGGGAGAGAAGAGGGGGGAGAGAGGGAGAGAGATAGGTAGAAGGGGAGAGAAGGATATAAATAGGTAGAGGGAGAGAGAGGAGGAGACTAGAGAGATAGGAAAGGAGGGAGAGAGAGGGAGAGATAGGGATAGAAAGAGGGAGAGATAGAGGGGTAAAGAAAGAGAGAGCTTGGAGGAGTTAGGAGATAGAGATAGGGGATAGGGATGGAAATGGATATGAAGATGGAGAAGGATAAAGAGATTGATATGGAGAGAAGAGGGAGAGATAAAGAGAGAGATAAAGATAGAGAATATAGATGGATAGATAGAAATGAAAGAGATAAATATATAGAGAGGGATATAATGAGAGAGATAGAAAGATAAAGATAAAGATATGAAGAGAGGGGTAGAGAGAGGGAGAGATATAAGGGTAGAGAGAGATGGAGAGATAATGTGATGGAGATAGAGGAGATATAAGAAGGAATATGGAGAGAGATAAAGGGGAAAATAAATATAGATATAGAGGTATAAGAAGAGAGAGGGAGAGATATGGATGGATATAGAGAGGGATAAATGTCTAGAGATAGAGGGGGAGAGAGGAAGATAAAAGTAGAGATGAAGATAAAAAGAAAGAGGAAGAGGGAAAAATAGATAGAGAGATAAGAGAAGGTAGTAGGGAGATATAAAGATTGAGAGAGAGAGAGCTCAATATATAGAGATGTAGAGGGAGAGGGAGAGATATAGATAGAGGACAATATAGAGAGGTAGAGAGGAATAGGGAGAGATAGGGATATAGGGAGATAAGGGTAGAGAAAGATATGGATTAAAAGGGATAGAGAGAGGAGTGAGATCAATTGGCAGGTCATTTAACAAATGGTGCTATTTGTGGAACAAAGGTCTCAATGGGGAATTGATAGCTTCAAAATGTTGGGATCGATACATGACTGAAATAAAACCTTTAAAGAAAGAAGATAATCATGTTCCATTACCAATAGGTCCATGTTTCTCAATAGATAGAGGAGAGAGGGAGTGATATAGATAAAGAGATATATTGAGAGATAGAGAGGGATAGGGAGAGAGATATTAATATTGTATTTCAAAAATGAATGAAAGTGTGTTAACTCTCTCGCTCTCTCTCCCTCCCTCCCTCTCTCTTTGTCCCTCCCTCTCCCTCGTATCCCTATATGTTGATGGTGAGATAAATGATTAGTTAATGTGAAATAAATCAAGTTATAGAATTAAATTGAAAAGAAAGAAAGCCTTTTCCTTCCTATTTAATCCACTTCATCTAATGACTAAGTAAACAATTCTTATGGAAAGTAGAAAACATCTTGTTCTTTCTTCCCTTATCTTACTTAATGTCTTCTCTTAGATTTTACTATAAACCATGTTTGTAAGTTTGAAGAATGTGAATACATATTTTTTGTTTGGATAAAATTGTGTCCATGACTCTATCATCTTAATTCAAGAAATTTTCTTGCAATATATCGATCTAATCCATTCAGATATTCTAGCTATCACCCATCAACTTGTACATAATATATTAAATTAACTACACTCTAAGTGTTCTTTTATTTCTAGGCTTGAACATGTGAATTAATGGCATATTGTGTCTTTCAATGCTAAGACATAACATATCGCACAAACACGTAGGTCAAGTCAACTCACAATGGCTGGTGAAAAGGAGTAGGAAAATAAACAATAATATTGAGGTATGGAGCAAATGTATTGGGGTAAGTGTGAATGAAGTGAACTAAATGAGAGGTAAATAACAATTTCATATAAATAAGTGTAAGTGGGATGAAATATAAATAGATAGAATTAGGGCATGAACTAAACTTAGCACAAGAGTATGCCACTTGTCGATATGTAGTTGCATTAAAGACATTTCATTGAAGTGTTCATACAAAGCTAAATGTAAAATGACACCATTATGTAAATTTCACCATTACAATAATTTAAATATAATTAAGATTCTATTTTAGTTCTTTAACAATAAGCTTACACAATTAAAAATAATAATGAACCAAAGAAAAATATTAAAAATTGATATTTAAACATGTGACATTATTAGCCAATCTGTAATACTATGTAGAATTTAAATGACAGTTTTTTTTAAAGGAGGTAAACACTTTTGTGAGGTCACAAATGGGGGACCTTATCCCCAATATAAATTCTGAACAAATCTACCCCAATGGAATTTGAACCTTGATGATAAGAATAACAATACAACACTTTGACCATCACCCCATACCACTATTGACAAAATTTAAATGATAGTTATTATCAATTACTAATTTAATTATAATATACTTATATAATAAATAATACTTATTTAATATATTTATTATATAATATTTAATAAAATATAAATAATATATAATATCAATTAATAAATTAAAAATAGTATACTATATATTATAATATATAAAATATAAATAATAAATAACATAATATATTATATATAATATATGACAACTTTTAAACCAGACAGCTCCATCACATATCATAAAAGAGTAATATTGAATATTCACAAAGCTATTTGAATTTGAGAAAAGATATATTAGAGTATAACTAATATAATATATTTATAAATTTATATTAAAATAATAATAATTTTTAATTTCAACTTAATAATTTACTCATGTTTGGACTATGAAACGTTGGGGACTGGAGCCCGTGATGCTTTTTAAACTTTTATCACATGTGTGACGATACTACAAACAATGAAATGACTATGAGGGCTAGGCTTAAACATCACACACTAAGCTTGACCGCTTAGTGTGTTGCTGTGTGGGCCCCTTATAATTCTTTCACCATTCTGTTCATTCCTCTTTGCCTACAATCTATTCGCTATTCTCTGTACGACTGCAGGTTGCAAAAAATACTCATATTTTTCTTTCAAAGGCTGCTAAAAACCCTAGCTAAACCCTAGCTAAGTATCTAGTAGCTCTAAAAAAAATTAAACGTTTCATTACTTTTTATGTGTATTATATTGTATATATTTTTATATTATATTATATAAATATATTTCATATATTTTAGATTATATTATAATATATTATTTATATATTTATATTATATTGTATTATATATTATATTATGTTATATTATATTATATATATTAGATATTGTATGATATAAATATATTATATTTTTTATTATATAATCTTATTTATATAATATAATATAATAATAAGAGATATATATTATATATTAGTTTAGAATAAAAGTTTGAAAGTTCTTAAACATTAAAATCAAGAATTTTAACAATAGTAATTTAAAAATCAGCGAGGAAAGAAAATAGTAAAAAGAGGTGGATTTGAGAACCTAAATCACATCTTTATATCACAGAACTAATAACTCATATTGAAGAAAATCTAAATAGCTCAAGTATTTAGATCTTACAATCTAGTCAACTCATCAAGAACCAAGGAAACTGGAACACTTAAGGCTAGGAGAAGATTTAATCAATAAACTTGAAAAGAAATAAAGGGGTCATTTTTTTTTGGAAAAAATGGGTTGTGTATATAAGGCACAACATGTTTCTAGCTAGTTGTAGGTTATTAGTAGGAAAAAAGAATAACATAATATTGCATTATTCTAGGATGGATGTGATGCTCCAAATGCACGAGCTATCCTACACAAAAAAAAAAGTCTTTTATTTAATTTTGTCTTTTTCAAATTTGGTTTGTTTTTATCTTGCAGGCATGAATTAACTCTCCTTCAACAACCTTGAAAAGGCCCCTTCTTTTTACACTTTGTTTGGCTCCAAATTTAGATGAAATGTGAAGGCATCTGGTGTAATTTCACATTACACAGAGGAATGTATTTTTATTTATTATTATTTTTGTAACTCCCACAAAGAATTAAATGATTTGGGAATAAAATATTTTCCATGATGCTGGTGTCTTGGAGTGGAGTTGCCGGATGATGAATTGGATGGTAATTTTTGAAAAAAAATTGAATTTTCTTGGAAAAAACATTAAAGAGGCCATTTGCATGAATTGCCAGGAGGAGGCAGGGGTTTGACTGGCATTTTGGGGAAGAAGGAGATTGTCTGGGTCGTTAGTAAATCGTGCATAACTTTCACATACGATAACGAAATCGAGATTTTCAAAATGATTCGGAAAGCTGAGAATGAGGCGTACAAAAATCATGTTGGCATTTTAAAAGATTCATGATAATTAGGGAGCAGTGAAGGAAATAAAGTGTTGGGTTTGTGGTGGAATTTCACATATTTGTTCTTAATCTTGTGTGTAGATGATTTTTGTAGTAGATGGAGATTGTGTGGAGGATTAAATGTATGTCTTTTCATGATTTTTGCTAGTAATGAAGAAATTTGCAGCAGATTTAAAATATTCATTCATAGATTTACGTTAATGAAGAGTTTGAGTTTCTTTCCTGTAGCTTGCCAAAAGCTTTGAAGACTAAATATGAGACAAATGACTTGCATAAATCTTGTTGTTGTCTACATGAGTTTTTGAATGTTATTTCAGTGAATTTCTCTATGGTTTTAATTAAATGAATGTGCACAAATTTAGAGTTTGAGAAGTTGGATTGAATAGGCTGCAAGATTGGGTGGCTTGATATGGTCTTGATTGCATCAAATGGTATCAAAGCTAGAAGACATTGAGAGTGTAGAGTATGCACTAGGACCTGCGGGTGAAGAGTGTTGAAGAGATAAGCGGTGAAGTTGTGAGAGAGAGAGTTGTGAGAATGTTTTTTTTTTTCCAGGTATGAAAGAGGATCTGTGACTACTATCCTTCAATAAAGGTTGCGACTGAGTAGAAGGTGCATGAGAGAGAGATGTGTCTTCCAGAAACCATCTATTGGGTAGAGACTAAGCAAGAGTGAGTTTGTTGCAGGGAGGACCTGTGATTGCAAAGGGTTGATAACCTGAAGCAAGAGATATTGTTGCAAGGAGAACTTGTAACTGCAGAGGGACTTGTGAGTCTCTAAAAATGGCTTTGAAGAAGAAGACAAGATGGGTCATTAGAAGACATGTGAGAATGTTATTTTGGGAAGAGTATTGGGGAAAAGTGAGAGAAAAGAAGCTCTTTGAAGAGTTGAGAAAGATAGAAGTGAGATTGGATGCCCTTGAGGAAAGCTTGGGAAAAAGAAATAAAGCTATAGTTGAAAAAAATCAAAAAATAGATGAAGTTAAATTACATTGTTTGTTTCATTATGAGTTTACAAATAATGATTTGTGTGCAGGAAATAAAGAAGGAAAATAAGTTATAATAGAGGACAACAAAGAGAAGAAAGAGGAAAAGAAGAGGTTTGGTAAAGAGAACATCGAAAATGAGAATGTTGAAGTGTAGTGTAGTATCCCTAAGCTAGAAAGAGTATGGAGAGAAAGTCATGTGGGAGCAACCCACACAAATGTAGATGAAAGAAAGCAAGGAAAGAAGAAAGGAACAAGGAAAGAATGGAGAAAGAAAGAGGTATTAGTAGAAAAATACAATAAAAATGAAATTGCATACACATGAAAAGAGGTTGTAGCAGCAAAAACAAAGGTATTGTCTCCTTCTTTTGAGTTTTACAAAGTAAATATTGATTTGCATGAAGCAAAGATAAATGAATATGGTGATTGTGAAGTTGGGGTAGTGATTGGTCCTCATAAATATATAGATATAATGAATAAAATGGCACCATTGAGTGTAAGGGAGGAGGTAGAAAAAGAGAGCAATAAGATTGTAGCAGAAATTGAAGAAGAAAAAGTTGGGGCAAGAATACATAAACAAGAAAACACACAGGTAAATAGTCATGTTTATGATATTTTTGAAAGAAAATTTGATGTTAAAGAGATATATGAATTTGTGTGCATGAAAATGAATGAAAAGGATAGTATTGATGTAGTAATTAACAATGAAGTTATAGAGGTAAAAATAAGTGAAGTTGTAGCAAAGCTTGGTTCAATGAAGGACATTGAAACAATGGAAAGTTTGGGGCAATAGTTTGAAGAAGAAAACATAGAAAGGAAGAAAAATGAGAAAATTGAAGGAGCAGTAGCAAATGAAGAAGAAGATAAATTACTAGTCCAAATTGTAGCAATTTAAAAGGAGTGGATAACTTTGATAGCAAATGAAACAAGAGTTGTAGTTGACAAAGAGGTAAAGCTTTAATTTTTAGAGTTATTTGATGATAAAAATGAAATTGATCCACATGAGAATAACATGGTTAATATGAATAGATATGAGAATACTAAAATGGATGATATAGTAGTAGGGAAAGAGGAGAAAATAAGGGTATTTGATGCTTTTGCAAAATTTAGTGATGTTGGTGTCAAAGCTGATTTGTATTGTGATGAAATTATGAAAGAAAGAGAAATGGGAAAGATGATTAGGAGCAACAATAATAGGTTTCAAGCTGAAAAACATCAAGGTATAATGAATTTTATTGACATAGAAAAAAATGAGGATGAAGGAAGAAAAGGAAAGGAAGAAATGCAAATGGAATTCATTGATTTCTATGAATTTGTTAATGTCGATTTGTATACAAGTGTTGAGAATGATAAAATGGAATGAAAATATGAAATATGGTGCAATGAAATAAATTTAATGAGGGGAAAAAAAAGGAAGGACGAGACATGAAGATTCAAAGTAAGGTGAAGAAGAAGAAATAGGTTGATAAAGAAGAAAGATGGTTGAAGAACAAACACACAATTTTCAAATGTTCATGAGTTTCAACTCATAGAACATTTCTTCTTATCTTGGGTGTTTGATGCAGGAGCATCCAGTGCACGGGCTATCTTGCACAACAAAAAAAGAGTCTTTTATTTAATTTTGTCTTTTTCCATTTTGGGTTTGTTTTTATCTTGCAGGCATGAATTAACTCTCCTTCAACAACCTTGAAAAGGCTCTTTCTTTCTACACTTTGTTTGGCTCCAAATTTAGATGAAATGTGAAGGCATTTGGTATAATTTCACATTACACAGAGAAATGTATTTTTTTTATTATTATTTTGGTAACTCCCACAAAGAATTAAATGATTTGGGAATAAAATATTTTCCATGATGCTAGTGTCTGGGAGTGGAGTTGCCAAATGATGAATTGGATAGTAATTTTTGGATTTTTTTTTTAATTTTCTTGGAAAAAATATTAAAGAGGCCATTTGCATGAATTGCTAGGCAAAATGGAGGAGGTAGAGGTTGACTGGAATTTTGGGGAAGAAGGAGATTGTTTGGGTCGTGGCTGTGAGACCTAGTTTGAGTAAATCAAGCATAATTTTCACATACGGTAATGAAATTGAGATTTTCAAAATGATCCAAAAAGATGAGAACAAGATGCACAAAAATCATGTTGGCATTTTAAAAGACTTGTAATAATAAGGGAGTAGTGAAGGATAGAAAGTGACGAATTTGTGGTGGAATTTCACATATTTGTTCTTAATCTTGCATATAGATGATTTTTGTAGCAGATGGAGATTGTGTGGAGGATTAAATGTATGTCTTTTCATGATTTTTGTTGGTAATGAAGAAATTTGCATTGGATTTAAAATATTCATTCATGGATTTATGTTTTTGAAAATTTAAGCAGAATTTACAGGGTATCATACCCTTCACAACGGGCCGAAAAGGCCAAAGGAAAACATAGTTCAAACAAAACTTGAACTATAGGCACAACTAGAAACAACTGATAGACAGTTGTCAAAAACTAGCTGATAGACAGATGTGAAACAAGAAATTAAGCAACCCCAGACACAAAGGGTTCAGAGCTGGCTCCACGAGCCCAAGACTGAGAAGCATACACATATTTCTTCTTCTGAAGAACAATCGACCAAGGAGGCTTAGAATCAAGAACCTACTCCACCTCAGCCACCACAAGACCACCAAGCAGCAAGGGAGTCAACAACAAGGTAGTTGAGAATGAATCAACAGTAGAGGCACCCAACAAAGGGTGGACAGGGTTTGACAAAGCAGCGACAACAGGTGCATGGTCAGGCACAACAGTGTCAGCAGAAAGGTCCAACAGTGGATCCAAAGAAGAGGGGTTCAGAAGAGGAGCAAAAACCTCCGAAGAAGAACCCACCGTGAGGTGATCCAAAAGATCATCTTTCCACCAAGTCGTAGCGCCCTTGTGGTGGACCTGAGGGAAAGCAAAGGCCAAGTGACCCACCGAAAAGAATATCCTACAGCGAAAGGGGAGACCCTCGTAGTCTAAGAGCTGCTTCCATAGTCTGTCCTCCACCAACAAAACAACATCCCCATGGAGAGGTTTGGAGATGTCCAGATCGACTAACATTCAAGCAACCGTGGTGTACCCAAACTCCCTAGTAGTAGAATCCACCAATAAGAAATGACCAATGGAATTGCCAATGGCCTCGAAGCACAATTCCTCCCAAAACTAGAGAGGAAGGTTAGGCAGATGGACCCAAATTTGTCTGGTGTTCAACAACTTCATAAGGGGGTTGAAAGATTGAGACCAAGGCCTGATAGAAAAAGAATGAATGCCCCACATCCATCCTCTGTCCAAAACACAACTTCGCTCATGAGGGGAGCCAAAGGTAGCAATAAAGAATCCCCTGGCACTAGGGTAGAGCTCAATTTCCCCAACAACCAAAGGCTTCCAAGAAGCCTCCACCCAGTCATGGAGATCCAGGAGGGAAGGCCACAACCCATTGAATCTGCAGACCACACCCGTTTTCAAATAATACTCCTCATTTTCTACTATCTTAGGACCACATACCACCACCAGGGAGTCTCAGGCACAAGGAATAGACCTCAAGGGAGGCTGAGCATATACCCTAGCAACATCAGAAAAATATTTTGCCTTCCCTGCAAAAACCCCAGCAGTAGGAGGACCAGAGACAACACACCCACCATCAGGACCAAACACAGGCATTGAGGTAGGGGAAGAACGAGAGCCTCCAACAGGAAGGATACTAGGGACATCATGCACCTCTGCATCAAGCACAAAAGCCAGACAATTGCCGACAACACCAAGCCTAGAGGAGGTCAGAATCATAGAGCCTGTCAATGGGAGCACAAAAGGATCCCCAACGCCAGCACAGAGAGAGACCACAACGTAGGAACCCCCAGACGAGTGCACATAGTCCCCAACCATGACCAACACCCCAGCCACAGACACTTGCGAGCCATCAAGCCGTTCACGATACTCCCGTTCCTCCCGCCGACGCACATTTTGAAAGCTTTATTTATGTTAATGAAGAGTTTAGGTTTCTTTCCTAGCTTGCCAAAAGCTTTGAAGACTAAATATTAGATAGATGACTTGCATAAATCTTGTTGTTGTCTACATGAGTTTTTGAATGTTATTTCAGTGGATTTCTCTATGGTTTTAATTAAATGAATGTACACAAATTTAGAGTTTGAGAAGTTGGATTGAATAGGCTGCAAGATTGGGTGGTCTGATAAGGTTCCCTAGTCTTGACTACATCAAGATATTATCTTTTCAACTAGGTATAGATGTGCATTTTAAGTAGCATATGATGAACTTAAAAAGTGAATAGAATCACATGAATGTTCCATTAAATTTCATAAGGAAAACAATAGCTAGACAAGTCCATATCAATGAAATAGAACTTGTTGAATTCTATCAAATTACTTCCAACATTTTTTTTTATAGACTTGTGTGTATCTATATGTATGCATGTGTGTGCCTATGTTAATTGATCAATATAGTGATATTGAGTTCTAGAAATTGGCTAAGTGGTGGATGGCATAATTTTCCTAGATTAGCCTAGTGGTGGATTCCATAGTTTTGGTAGATTGGTTCTAGAAATTAGCTACAAGATTTCTTAGATGGTAGAATCCCTACACCAATCAAATGGGTTGAAAACCTTTGAATGGCCACACACCTCAACAAGACTCCTACAAATTTGAATACCTCATTGTAATGTTGGATAGGAGGAAAAGTATGCATGAAACTTGGGTTGGCCTTCAAGCAAAATACTCTACAAATTAATAATAACTTGGTAACATGTGTCTCTATATTATATGAATTAATGAATAACTTTGTTTGCAATTAATATGAATGAAAATTATCTCTAATTTCCTGAATCTAACTATAATTATATTTCATTTTTAGAATGATTTTTTTTATCCTTTGTTTACCCAATATGTCTATATGTATATAGGAAAAATGGGTAGGATAGGAATTGAATAATTTTGCATTAGTTACATAACTAGAAATTCTAGTGAAGACTATATTCCATATACCACATCTAATGCTTTTTTACAATCCTTAATCAAAACATGTTAAGAATCTTGAGTTATTTACTTGATTCATGTCAAAATTTTATAATGGGAGGATCATTTCATGATGTCCAAAGACTCGTGAGTCACAACTAACAATTTTCATTTAATTTATTTTAAAATAGAATATTTTCATAAGTATGCATGTTTGTATGCAATGAAGACAAGAAAAATAGGTTTTTGGAAAATTCTAGAATCATAAAATTTAAGAGATGGATTTTTTATTGACAATTTATTTATATGGCTTCTTCCTTAGAATTTATTAGATCCCACCCCACTTTTAGGTTCCTTTTTTTCTCATTCCAATGCCATCCAACTATAAAATTTGTTGGTTTCCTTGAAAACATTTAATCTCTTATTTCATGTTGAATGAGAAGTATTTATTTTATGATTAATTTTAGTATTTTATTTTCCATTTTTTTGGTTTTTCTCTACTCCCAACACTCTTTCTATTTTTCCTTTATCTTAGATTTTAGTAACTCATCTATGAAACACTCTTATCCTCTTTCTATCATCTTTTATCTTCTTCTTCCTCATGGTTGAAGTTAAACCTATGAAATCAAAATGATAAAAAAGTACTTCATATTGATACACTACAAATGACTAACTTGTGAACTATATATTTCTAACTAATTGCATTGATAAATTAGTTGCATGATCAATCCCTAATCAATCTCAAAATTAAACCTAAAATTTTATTCTTAAGGGCCCATTAGGCCCTTAGTTTAAACCATTCTTTGATGCCATAGATGATATCCCAATGGAATTGACAAAAATACACTATTTATTTAATCAAACTTCTTAAGCTTTTTCCCACATTATATAAAGGACTCTAGTTTTACAATATCAATAAAACCCTATAAAAAGTCATCAAAAAATTCTCTTGGCTTGACATACTTGACTTCTTGGGTTTGATAATAAAATTGAGCTTAGGCATTCACGTCTAGGTCTAAAATATTCCTTAATTTATCTTAACATAGGGTGACATTTGAGAGATGGGCCTTAAGATAAGATTTATTTTAGGTTTAACCATAATTTTATATTAGAATCAATATGGAAACACATGGCCAACTCAAATTAGTACATTATCACATTATTAAGATCTCAAGCACATTTGACATACTTTAATTATGC
The DNA here is from genome assembly GCA_007115665.2 of Sequoiadendron giganteum. Lineage (NCBI taxonomy): Eukaryota > Viridiplantae > Streptophyta > Pinopsida > Cupressales > Cupressaceae > Sequoiadendron > Sequoiadendron giganteum. The sequence continues at coordinate 586,153,410 of CM021103.1, read as the reverse complement.
TTATGGATGTGAAATTATTTTATACAACCTAGCTTAATCAAGTGTCTAGGTCTAAAAAATTAATAAACTTAGATTTGTTGGCTCAATGAAAGCAAGAATCTTATTAAACATTGCATAATTGTAAGTTAGTTCTAGAACCCTAAGGTTGTATTTCTAAAGTATTGCAAAGGGACATCTATATAAATATTAGGGTTAAGAACAATGCATAGATGAAATGCACCCAATTATTAGGTTTTTGACTCTCATCTTAGACACAAACATATTATTAAACCTAATTTATTTGGGAGCTTGATTTTTGAACTTGAAGGATTTATCTCTGGAGTTCTACATACCTAAGTCAACTACTAACTTTGACTAATTTTTGCATTCAAACTTGAACTTACTAAAAATTAGCTTCCAACCCTCATCTATTTATAAATACATGTATGCAAAGATCCACTCTAATAGATCAATAAATATAGATTTAATTGGGGTTTCAATAGTTAGAAAATCCACTAGCACCTGCCACAAATGTGGGAACTTAATAAATTTGGCTATGCTCAAGCTCTTAGTTATAAAAGGATTATAAAATTATGAACAACAACATACCATGGACATAGGAATCCTTTAAAATTATAACTTATTAGATCTCTCTCAATTTCAATAAATTGACATGTGATTATATTTAAAATTCTCTGTAGATGTGGGTATTTATAAATTTGATTTTACTCAAGATCTCAAGTTTGGATATGATACTTCTTTATTGCTAAAACTCATAGTGGATATGAGGCTCCTTGTAATTTTTACTTAAGATTATTTCAATTCTATTTTTTTAGAAGGGGGACATTCAAATCATACTTAGAGGATAGGCATCACTTCATGATTAGCTTTTATCAATCAATGACTTATATTTCACTTGATAGAGTAATTAATAAGTTTTTTCTTGGCTTAAAACTCTTGCAAATGCTTCTATCCTCTTGGAGACATGTTCCATTAGATATTTACTCTAATACATCCATGGTCAAAAAAATTCTCGAGGAATTGATGGTTAATGGTTATTAAGACTTGGAACCAAAATTAGGCTTCAATATTACAAAGGAAGCTAGTCTTGAAGGATAGCCTTGATTGAGAAATTATCATAAAGGGACTCTAAGACATATTACAATTAATTCAAGAAAAAAATTCCCATAAATAAATTATTATACTTTAGGTCATTGAATCTTAAAATGATCCATAAGATAGTGATTTCAATCTAGTCTATTAGAATTTACTTCAAAGAATTTTACTAATGTACTTCCTTTGAGAGATATCTAATAAGTTAAAATTTTGAAGGATGCCTATGTACATGATATGTTGTTGTTCATAATGTCATAATATTTTTGGAACTAATAGCTTGAGAATATAATTATCCATTTGGAACTAAGAGCTTGAGCATATCAGATATTTCATCAATCTAGAATTTTTCCAAAAAACTATTTTTCTAGGCTTCATTGCATACAAACATGCATAATTATGAAAATATTCTATTTTAAAATAAATTAAACAAAAAAATTTAGTTGTGACTCATAAGTCTTTGGACATCATGAAATGATTCTCTCATTATAAAATTTTGACATGAATCAAGTAAAGAACTCAAGATTCTTAACATGTTGTGATTAAGGATTGTAAACAAACATTAGATGTGGTATATGGAATATAGTCTTCACTAGCATTTTCTTGATATGTAACTAATGCAAAATTATTCAATTCCTATCTTACCCCCTTTTCCTATATACATATGGACATATTGGGTAAACAAAGATAAAAAAGATCATTATAAAAATCAAGTATAATTATAGTTAGATTCATGAATTTAGAGATAATATTCATTCATATTAATTGAAAAAAAAGTTATTCATTAATTCATATAATATAGACATATGTTACCAATTTATTATTAATGTGTAGAGTACTTTACTTGAAGGCCAACCCAAGTTCTATGCATAATTTTGCTCCTATCCACCATTACAATGAGGTATTCAAATTCATAGGAGTGTTGTTGAGGTGTGTGGCCATTCGAAGGTTTTTAACCCATTTGATTGGTGTGGGGCTTCTACCATCTAAGAAATTTTGTAGCTAATTTCTAGAACCAATCCACCAAAACTATGGAATCTACCACTTAGCCAATCTAGGAAATTTATGGCACCCACCACTTAGCCAATTTTTAGAACTCAATATCACTATATTGGCCAATTAACACATGCACACATGCATACATATAGACACACACAAGTCTATAATAAAATAAATATTGGAAGTATTTTGATAGAATTCAACAAGTTCTTGTTCTTTGACATGAACTTGTCTAGCTATTGTTTTCCTTATGAAATTTAATGGAACATTCATGTGATTCTATTCACTTTCGAAGTTCATCATATGCTACTTAAAATGCACATCCATATCTAATTGAAAATAACATCCATCCTAGAATAATGCAATATTATGTTATTAATTTTTCCTACTAATAACCTACAACTAGCTAGAAACATGTTGTGCCTTATGTACACAACCCATTTTTCTAGAATCCCTTTATTTCTTTTTCAAGTTTATTGATCAAATATTCTCCTAGCTTTAAGTGTTCCAGTTTTCCTTGGTTCTTGATGAGTTGATTAGATTGTAAGATCTAAATACTTGAGCTAGTTGAATTTTCTTCAATATGAATGATTAGTTTTGTGGTATCAAGATGTGATTTAGGTTCTCAAATCCACCTCTTTTTACTATTTTCTTTCCTAATTGGTTTCTAAATTACTATTGTTAGAATCTTTATTTGAATGTTTAGGAAAATTTTCAAACTTTTATTCTAAACTGACATATAATATATATCTCTAATTATTATATTATATTATATAAATAAGATTATAAAATAGAATATCTAATATATATAATATAATATAACATAACATAATATAATATATAATACAATAAAATATAATATAATATAAATATATAAATAATATATTATAATATAATCTCAAATATATAGAATATATTTATATAATAAAATATATAATATAATACACATACATAAAAAGTAACCAAAAGTATAACTTAAAATATCGGGGTTTTAGAACTACTAGATACTTAGTTGGGGTTTTTAGCAGCCTTTTAAAGGAAAATATGTGAGTATTTTTGCAACCTATAGCTATATAGAGAATGGCGAATAGATTGCAAGCAGTACAAGGAAACAAGGCAGTACAAAGAAACGATGAAGAAGAATGAACAGAATGATGAAAGACTTAGAAGGGCCCCACAAAACAACACACTAAGCGGTCAACGATTAGTGTGTGATGTTTAAGCCCATATGACTATGAGTCCTTTAATATTCGATGTATCAATCTATCAAGAAAAATTGCATATGACTGAGATTTTAGAAACATGTTGTGAACAATGCCAATATTTTTTTCATGACGAAATGAAAACCGACGAAAATGATTGACGGTGTTAAACGATTCAATCATCTGGCATGATATGATGATCAACTATGTTCAAATAGGATATACCTTCAATGTAAATTAATATATTAATATATTTAATTATTAAACAAAAAGAATATTTATTTATCTTTTATTTTTGAATTTATTTCATAAAAATTGATTATATATATCATTTTTCATGATCAACTTAAAATAAATAGTTAGAGATGAATTTAAATAATGAACCTCCATATTTTTTTTTGTTCCATGTAAAAATTAATTCAAACCTATACATATATGAAAAATTATTTCTACCATACCTTCCAAATTTCCATGGAAAAATATATCACTTGCTATCCAACCAAATAAAGCAAATAGCCTTTCTCCATGGAGTCTTGGTGGTTCATTCTAGAATCCTCACATTCCATTGTCAAACTTTCTTTACATATAAATTTCCTCACTTTCCATTGTCAAGATTTCTTTACATATAGATTTTCCTACTGAATTTCTTATTTAGATTGAAACAAAGTGATTTTACTCATTCAAGTATATGTTGAAGATCTTTTATTGTTTTGATGCGGTTAACTTCTATTCTCAAGGATGCTATTATTATAATCAATCATTGTCAATATGGAATCAATATTTCTCTCCATTGTGAATAGGGATTTATTTTAAAAATTATTTTTCCTCTTCTAATGTCTTCCAAATTTCTACAAATGACATTTTATTGTTTAATTTAAGAGTATTTGAAGAATTTGAGTTTCTAATATGCTTCATGTTATGTTTCAATGAGTTAATGCTATTGCATACATTTTTTGGGTAAGTTTGGTATTTGATAGCTTACTATTTAGTAGGAGTTAAAGACTATCATTTTGCATAAGTTTTGAAGATTAATTTTTTTTAAAGATATTGAAAATTAAAATGTATAATATCAGGTACAAGTAAGACAACAAAGAATGATAAACACAATTCTTCTGTTTTCAATTTTTTACTAGTATAGATATTTAAAAAACATTTATTTAAAAGATACCAAGGGATATCTCTTGATATTTGGTGTTTTTGGATAGACGCATTTGAGATATGTTTTATAAATGATGACAAAGTTATATGCAAACAAAAAAAATTCAGTTACTTTTGAGATATCTATTTAAGTATCCCTGCTCAAGGAAGTATCATGTCTGATGTAAAACAAGGTGAAGAAAGCTTGCAATATGAACTTTAATCAATAGTAATTGCAGATTTGGATCCAAAGATTAAACCTTAATAAGAAAGTGATTGTAGAATCAAAATAGGAAATAGAAAACCATAAGACATAACACCAGTTTTATGTGGAGAAACCCCTAAGGGGAAAAAACTCCACCACAGAAAGAGAGGAAAGTATATTACTAATCGAAAGAATATTACAACAACAATACACTTCTCTGATAATCTTTGTAAAATTTGGAAGCACCCTGTTACCTGCACATTGAACAAAACTAAATAAAGAACTCTAGCTCAAGATCCCAATTTATAGAAACTTGTGGGGATTGTAGACACCGAAAATTGGTCTAGGCCTGCGAACACCACTTTCGACATAATTTTCTATAGTCCATGGTCATGATTAAATAATTTTTATTATTTAATTACCTTTCTAATACATATTTCCTCTATTAATTAAATACCCCTTTTTAATTAATTCATTAATTCATAAATAACCTTTATTCACCTTGATTAATTAAATAAATCATATTTGTTTAATTATGTTGCTAACTAATTAATTATTCCTTCTTAATTAAATAATTTATTATTTAATTACACCTTTATCATACTTTTTCCAACTATAATTAAATATCTTTATTTAATTATTCATTTAACCCCCTTTATCTATAATTAAATATTTATTATTTAATTATTTATATTCTCCTTTTCAAAAGTCAATTAAATAAATTTTTATTTTTGAATGTTGAATTAAATTAACATTTAATTCATATTTAATTATTTATGTCACATTCCTCTATCATTCAATTATCTAAGTCATTCACTCACCTTCTGACTTGAGATCTATTTTTAGTTCTCTAGTTATCTTTGAACTCAACACCAGTTTATCTCTACGAGAGGACTCTCTGTCACAACTAGTCAGTTAACTAGTTCCAACTCATATGCATGATATGTCTATTAATTAAATATATTTATTTAATTAATTAACTCATGTTTGCATTCGAATGCATTAGTCTTCGAGTTCTAACTTTGACTTTTGCATACAAAGTCTACTTCTTCTATTTTTGGAGATTAAGATCTTGAACTCATGTTCTAACTTAGTCTCTATCTTCAGTATTTCTTGAACTCGTGTTCTAACTCGTGTTTTAACTCACGTTCTATTTGAGATAGAACTCACATCGCATGGCATTCATCAATCTCATCCGTCGATCTCTCTTTCAATTTGAGCCGATCGTTCAAAAACCAAAAATCTATAAAATAGCTTGTCATAATCATTATTCCTCCTCTCCCGAAATCACAGACTTTTGAAAAGAGAGACTATACTTCTATATTTTTCTTAGACACTCGACAAAGCTATACTTGCATTCAAACACATAAATCTGAGGGAAAGAATACTGAAAAGGCAAAATGGAGAAGAGCAATCAAAATAATTTGATGGGATGAACGCATATTTGGTGAGATCATTTTGGTTTTATTAGTTTCGTTTATTTCCTCATTCTTTGTTGTTAGATTTTAGATTATTATTTAGATTAGGATTTAACTTTTTTATTCTAGCTTGCAGAAAAATCTATCATGTTACATTTGGTGAACCTGACGTGAAACGAACATTGGTGACCTGGTATTAATGGAGAATCCTAAGAATCAATCTGAATGAGAAAAACCAGGAAAGTTTGAACCTAACTGGTTGGGGCCGTATATTGTCACAGAAGCCTTTGGATCAGAAGCGTACCAACTCTGTACTCCTGAAGGAGAACCATTTTTGTCCCCTATCAACAGTTTGCATCTAAAGAGGTTCTACGCTAAAGTCTCTGAGAATCCGTGTCTTAATCTCCCCAAAAAAAAAACATTGCAAAACTCAAAAAATCCCATCAAATCATTCGAAAAATCTGTTACATTTCATGTCTAGTCAATCATGTCAAATCAGTCATGTCAAGTCAATAATGTCAAGTCGGTCATGTTAAGTCAGTCGTAGACATAGTCGAACTACGTTGCCTCTGCGACTGGGACGTAGGCAAAGTCATCAATCGATGTGCCCTCGAGGCATTAGGTCTGTCAATCTAGGTTTGTCATGTATCACACACATTTAAATCATGACGCTTTGTATATTCAAAATCATTGGTCATGTCGAACTACGAGGTCTCTACGTGTACAACGTAGGCAAGGCTAATCAATTGATGAGCTCCCGAGACCACACTAGGTTAGTCCAATAGGGTTCATTCACAATCACTATCACACAAGTTGCATATCATAGTTTAGGGCATCGTCTCATGTCAATACACTTACACACACTTTTATCAATCAAAGAATCAAAACAAGTCATGCATTAACAAGGCAAAATGTCTCAAACAATCATCAAGTCAATATCAAACACATTGTCAAAGCGATCAACCTATGTCTTACGCAAGATATGTCTTTCTTGTCAACATACGTCATCAAATTGTCAAAGTCTCATGTGGCTTGTCACTTCAACGTCATCAAACTCCAACATCTTATACAACACATGTCTTTTTGAAACTAGGCTTTGTCATGCCTTATACAAAAGTCACCCAGTCGAAACCAGACTCAACGTCTTATGCGTTATGTGTCATTCTCTCACATTACGCTATGTCAAACATCAACATCAAACAATCCCACAAGATCAAGTTTTGGCGAAAACATTTATTTGAATTTATGACTTTATATCTTATTTTGTCTTATCTTTTTATCGATTTGTGCAAGATCATGTTACTAGCTTTCTCAAGGATGTCCCTTGAAGGATTTAGAGAAGCAACGATGTCTTGGGACTCTTTTTCTTTGACTGTTGTCTGTCAACTGTCTTTTTAAACATTGGTTTTTGAGTCATGTTACTAGTTTCCTCAAGGATGTCCTATTAAGGATTTAGAGGAGCAATGACGTCTCATGACCCGTCTTTTATTTGTCTAATGTCTGTGGTTTGTCTTGACAAAATGACTGGGGCATCTTGTCCTTAGTCTAAGTTAAGACACTCCTTGTCTATGACTGTCTGTTTTTCACAGATGGATGACTTTGTACACTATGGTCTATCTCATATCATAGTGTGTACTATCCATTTGTGTCATGTCCTGCCCAATGATGATAACAAAGCAAGTATAGCATATTTGGTATAATATTGAAGATCATATTTTTCTCAATCAATAACCATTCTTTTTCAATACTAACTTTTTGAATTATCCATGCTAACATTTCTTCTAGTCTGTATCTTCATCATCCTTATCTGTTTTTCCCTATTCTTTTGTCCTTCATATTCTAGTTTTCTCATCCATTTCAAGAGAATACTCATGTTCTTCAAACCCGCCTATCCTCTCGAGGGGGCATACCACTACCTCCTCATCATTCTCCCTTTCACTAGGGCATACCCTAACCTGTTTCATGCTGGGGCACGATCGAGGCATATTTTCTTTGACACAACGTCGTACCAACATTGTATCAAAGAGGGGCAAACTGTAGACACTGAAAATTGGTCTAGGCCTACGAACACCACTTTCGACATAATTTTCTATAGTCCATGGTCATAATTAAATAATGTTTATTATTTAATTACCTTTCTAATACATATTTCCTCTATTAATTAAATACCCCTTTTTAATTAATTCATTAATTCATAAATAACCTTTATTCACCTTGATTAATTAAATAAATCATATTTGTTTAATTATGTTGCTAACTAATTAATTATTCCTTCTTAATTAAATAATTTATTATTTAATTAAACCTTTATCATACTTTTTCCAACTATAATTAAATATCTTTATTTAATTATTCATTTAACCCCCTTTATCTATAATTAAATATTTATTATTTAATTATTTATATTCTCCTTTTCAAAAGTCAATTAAATAAATTATCTTTATTTATTTAATTAAATCTTTTATTTTCGAATGTTGAATTAAATTAACATTTAATTCATATTTAATTATTTATGTCACATTCCTCTATCATTCAGTTATCTAAGTCATTCACTCACCTTCTGACTTGAGATCTATTTTTAGTTCTCTAGTTATCTCCGAATTCAACACCAGTTTATCTCTACGAGAGGACTCTCTGTCACAACTAGTCAGTTAACTAGTTCCAACTCATATGCATGATATGTCTATTAATTAAATATATTTATTTAATTAATTAACTCATATTTGCATTCAAATGCATTAGTCTTCAAGTTCTAACTTTGGCTTTTGCATACAAGTCTACTTCTTCTATTTTTGGAGATTAAGATCTTGAACTCGTGTTCTAACTCACGTTCTAACTTAGTCTCTATCTTCAGTATTTCCTGAACTCGTGTTCTAACTCATTTTTTAACTCACGTTTTATCTGAGACAAAACTCACATCGCATGGCATTCATCAATCTCATCCATCGATCTCTCTTTCAATCTGAGTCGATCGTTCGAAAACCAAAAATCTATAAAATAGCCCATCATAATCATTATTCCTCCTCTCCCAAAATCACAGAATTTTGAGAAGAGAGACTATACTTTGATATTTTGCTTAGACACCCGACAAAGCTATACTTGCATTCAAACACATAAATCTAAGGGCAAGAATACTGAAAAGGCAAAATGGAGAAGAGCAATCAAGATAATTCGAAGGGATGAACGTATATTCGGTGAGATCATTTTGGTTTTATTAGTTTAGTTTATTTCCTCATTCTTTGTTGTTAAATTTTAGATTATTATTTAGATTAGGATTTAACTTTGTTATTCTAGCTTGCAGAAAAATCTATCATGTTACAAGGATGAATACCACCATGGTATCACCAAAAAAATGCAACAAAACCACATGGAAAAACCCACGCCTACCTCCTTTCCAACCATGAAAACCACCCAAAATAACAACTTACAAATGCTCTTGCAGTTTTCATAAGGCATCTCTCATGCATGGGCGCCTAGGGAAGTAATTTGTCATAAATACAATCATAAATATTATCATAGTTATCGTAGCATCTTATGACAGTATCATATATGTCATAGATACTCTTACAACATATGACAAATGTCATAACCCTCCAAAAATAAGAGATTCCAAATGGGACACCTAGCTATTTTGTCCTTTTCCCAGAAGAAAAATGGTAATTGTAACATCGTCTTTACATGATCTCTTTCACCACCGTTGGTTAAACAGTTTCACCTCTTATGGGTAATTTAAAAAAAAAACATTAGGAAAACAATTAATTAATGGATTTACAAGGTTGATGCCACCTAAATCCTAATATTCTCCCACTTGACATCATACATTGCAAATTACACCCATAGAGATGCATCAACATGAAATTAAGTATAGTGATCAAGGCCCATGGCCTTTCTGCACTAAGAAAACTTTTCTATGATTACTGGCTTTGTGAGGGAATCAACAACATTATCCAAAGTGTCAACTTTTTCAATTAGGACATGTCCATTCTCAATCATTTCTCACACAAAGTGATACTGAACATGAACATTCTTAGTATTAGCATGATACATAGGATTCTTAGCCAAACATATGACACTCTGACTGTCACATTTGATCTTCATCATCCTGCAATCAAAATCAATACCAATACCAAGTCTCTGTAACTGAACAACTTCCTTAGAAGCGTGAGTAGCAACCATATAATTTGCTTCAGTGGTGGACAATGCAATTGTAGGTTGTCTTTTACTTGTCCAAATCACTGCACCTCCAAACAAAGCGAACACACAACCACTAGTGTACCTTTGACTATCCAAGTCACCTAACCAATCTACATCAACCAAACCCTATATATCCAATGACTTATTGAAATTATCAGTACCATGATAAACCAAAAAATATTTAGAAGTAACTCGCAAGTACCTAAAAACCCTTTTAACAAAATGCCAATGCTCTTTACCGGGGTTAGACATAAACCTATTTTGAACTCCCACTGCTTGGGCTATATCTGGTCTAGTACAAACCATTGCATACATTAAACTACCAATGACACTAGCATAAGGAACATTAGACATCTCTTCAATATCATCATCAAAATTAGGACACATGTCTAATTTCAACTTAGTACCAACTCGAAATGGAAGATTTACTGATTTACAATCCTGCATTTTAAATCTCTGTAAAATAGTATCAACCTAATTTTTTTGACTTAACCAAATATTTTTGTGTACTTGATCCTTGTTGATTTCCATTCCAAGAATATATCTAGCAGCCCCCAAGTCCTTCATATCAAATGTGCCAGAAATTTGTCTTAAGTTCCCTAATCATCACCTTGTTGTTACCCATATACAACATGTTATCAACATACAAGACAGTGATTAGTATTTGATCATCAATAACTTTAATATAAACACAATGATCCTCCTCACTTCTAACAAAACCCAATTTCAATGCAAGTGAATCAAATTTTTGGTAACACATGTCCTAGGTGACTGTTTCAAACCATACAATGATCATTTTAAGCTGCAAACCAAGTGTTCTTTTCCTAAATCACAACAAAACCACCAGGTTGTCACATATAAATTTCTTCCTCAAGATCCACATGCAAGAAAGTAGTTTTAACATTCATTTGCTCTATTTCAAAATCATAAGCAACAACAACAAATAGTAGGAATCCGATAGAATTTAGTTTAGCAATAGGAGATTTCACCAAAATCTACTCCCTCTCTCTATGAGTAGCCCTTGGCCACCAATCTAGCCTTGTATCGCTCTAACCGACCATCTGCACCAAATTTTTTCTTATATACCCACTTGCATCCAATGGGCTTCCTTCCCTTAGGAAAACTAACAAGATACTAGGTATCACAACTATCCAAAGTCATCATCTCCTCCTGCATTTCTTGCATCCAGGACTCACTTTCTTCAGAAGAGAGAGCCTCCTTGTAAGATCTAGGTTGATCGTTAGAACTTAATAAAGCAAAATTACAACAAAAATATAGTGGGATATACCTATCAATTGAATTTTGTTGTCTTGTGGACCCTCTCAAAGGTGGAGTAAGAGGTTCTTCTTCATGTTCTCCATTATGATCAACTTCCTCTATTATAATAGATTCTTCAGAAATTTCACTTGAACTCTCTTCTTCTTCTCCATCTTCTAGTCCATCTATTTGTTCTTCCACATGTGCATCTTCCTACTTAGTTTAAAAGTGCACTATCTTTGTCTTTACCTTTGGTTCTTCTTCTTCTGAGTTAGCTCTAAATTCCTTGAAAATCACATCTCTAGATAAGATCATTTTACAGGTTATAGGATTTTAGAGCTTATATCCTTTTACATTCTCACCATAGCCTACAAAGATGAATTTTTGAGCTTTTGGATCCAATTTAGATCGCTTCTCTTGAGGCACAACCAAAGACCCTTAAATATGAAACTGAAGAATTTTTACCACATTTCATAAGGTGTTTTTTCAACAAGATCTTTACAAGGAGATCCATTTATTAAATAACAAGCAGTACCAACAACTTATGCCCAAAAGCATTTATCTGGCTTAGTAATACTTAACATGCTCCTAGCTCTTTCCATTAATGTACGGTTTGTTCTTTCTGCTACCCCATTTTGTTGGGGAGTATAAGGTGTAGTCTTTTTCCTAACAATTTCTACATGTTTGTAAAACTCATCAAATTCCTTAGAGCATTATTCACCCCCATTGTAAGATCTTGATAACTTTATCTTATAATTTGATTGCTTTTCAATCAAGGCTTTAAATTATTTAAAATTAGTGAAAATGTCAAATTTTAAATGCATAAAATAAATCCAAGTATATCTTGAGAAATCATCAATGAAGGAAACATAATATCGAGATCTACTCAAAGAATCAACATCCATTGGACCACATACATCCGAATGAATAAGTTCTAAAATTCCCTTAGCCTTATTAACTCCTTTAGGAAATGATGACCTATTTTGTTTACCAAACACATAATGTTCACAGAAATCACTCTTGCAAACAAAATAATCATAAATACCATCTACTAGTCTCTTATCTAGTATGGTCTTAAGACCTTTTTCACCAATGTGGCCCAATTTATGGTGCCCCAACATACATGAATTTTCAGTCCTAGTTACAAAAGATAAATTAAAAAGAGTGGAAGCATGTAGCTTAAATAAAGTCCTTGTCTGAGATCCCTTAGGAATCACCAAACTCCCCCTTACCAACCTGCAACCACACTTACCAAATGTCACATACATTCCAAAATCATTTAACTTGGATACTGAAAGTAGATTTCTTGCAAGTCTTGGAACATGTAAAACATTATCAAGGGTTTTAACCTTCCCATCACTAAAAAACAACTTTACCTTTACCTTACCAACAATTTGCTTCATGTTGTTATCACCAAGGAAAACATTCCCTCCATCAAATGTTGAATATGTAGAAAACCACTCCTTGTGAGGAGTCATACAGAAGGAGGCACATGAATCAATAAACCAAGCATCATTAGTAATATAGTTAGCGGAAATAAAAAAAGCATCAAAGTCACCATCATCAAAGAACTTATTTGTGGATTTTTCAGTTCTCTTTTACTTGTTTCTACACTCCTTTGCATGCCCGCTTTGTCCATAGTTCCAACACTTCAATTTGCTCTTCCTAGGGGTCTTAGAACGTCCTTTAGACTTGTCTCTCTTCTTGTCCCCTTTAGGCCCTCATTTTTCTTTGTATCTTCCTCACACATGCAAGGCATATTGGGAGCCTACATTCATGGACTTTCTTCTCATCTCTTTTGAAATAAGTATAGCAATGAGACTATCCATCTTTAGTTCTATAACACCACCACTTATGACAACTATTAGATTTTCCCAAGATTCGGGTAAAGAACAAAGCATCAAAATACATTTATCTTACTCTTCTAACTTAATATCTATAGATACAAGCTAAATTATAATCACATTAAAATCATTTAAATTTTCTACAATAGAATCACCATCCTTCATTTTCAAAGAATGCAAATGTCTTTTGAGATATAACTTATTAGTTAGACTTTTAGTTTGATGGATTTCACATATCCTGCTCCACAAATTGAATGCAGTAGATCATTTTTGAAAATTCAAGAGGACATAATTTGCAAGACACAACCGAATGGTTCCTCATGCCTTCTTGTCCATTTTGTTCCAATCTTCATCAAACATTTTTTCTAGTTTCGTTTCCTTCAAAACTGCCAACCACTGATCTCTCTCTTCAAGGAGATCCTCCATCTTCAACTTTCACATCTCGTAACCAGTGCCATTTAACTTCTCAATATCTAGACAAGAGGTAGAAACAATGGTTTACAATCTTTCACAAATTTGTAAAAACCCACAAAGCAAAAGCTCTCACTGCAGGAAAAAACCTTCAAAACTTAAGAGAAAAGTGTCCCTTTCTCAAAAAAACTGTTAGCTTTGATACCAAATGTTGTAAAACAAGGTGAAGAAAGCTTGAAATATGAACTTTAATCAATAGTAATTGCAGATTTGAATCCAAAGATTAAGCCTTAATAAAAAAGTGATTGTAGAATCAAAATAGGAAATAGAAAACCATAACACATAACACCAATTTTATGTGGAGAAACCCCTAAGGGGAAAAAATCCACCATAGAAAGAGAGAGGCAAGTATATTGCTAATCCAAAGAATATTACAACAACAATACACTTCTTTGATAATCTTTGTAAAATTTGAAAAAAACTTGTTACTTGCACACTAAACAAAACTAAATAAAGAACTCTAGCTCAAGGCCCCAATTTATAGAAACTTGTGGGGATGAATACCACCAAGGTATCACCAAACAACATGCAACAAAACCACATGGAAAAAAACATGCCTACCTCCTTTCCAACCACCAAAACCATCCAAAATAGAAAATTACAGACGCTCTTACAACTATCATAAGGTATCTCTCATGCATGGATGCCTAGGGAAGGAATATGTCATTAATACAATCATCAATGTTGTCATAGTTGTCATAGAATATTATGACGATGTCATATATGTCATAGATACTCTTAACACATATGCTGGATGTCATAACCCTCCAAAAATAGGAGATTCCAAATGGGATGCCTAGTTATTTTGTCCTTTTCCTAGAAGACAAATAGTAAATGTAACTTCATCTTTAAATGAGCTCTTTCACTACTATTGGTTAAATGGTTTCACCTCTTATGGGTAATTTAAAAAATATAATAGGAAAAAAAATAATTAGTGTATTTACAAGGTTGATGTTATCTAAATCTTAACAATGTCAAGAACTATATTCAAAGCAACCAAATTGATGTAATAATTCTTCAAGAGGTGAAAGTCAATGTTGTTCGTCTGGATTTCATTCTTGCTTCTATTCGACAAGATTTTTTCATTCACACAAATCATGGTGAGGGTAGTGGTGGGTTTATCTTAGGCCTTGCTCCTTAGCTTGCCAAACATGTTGTTGCTTTAGAATATGATCCATACAATTGTTGTATTTGGACTATTGTTCCTTTCCAATGAACTTTATATGGATTTTGCTCTATCTACGCTCCTAAATCCCCCTCTGAGAGAACTCAGCTTTAGGAATGGCTTCCTCTTCATCTCCCTACTACCGAGTGGATTTTGGGGGTGACTTCAACATGGTTGAACATCCATCTAATCGTAGTTGGGATAGTTCCTCCTTTTTATCCCACACCGAATTTGATGCTTGGACTTTAGCGTGAAACTCCTTAGGAGTTCATGATCCTCTCTTGGGAAAAGTTAACTCTCACAAGCCGCATTGGTTTATTTGGAATAATTATTGTGAAGGTTGTTTGAGGAGAATGAGTCATTTGGTTAGGTTTAATATTTCCCCAAACTGTCATTTACTCCCCTCTCATGGTGGTCTTTTGGTTCACCTTGACCTCTCAACCACTCTTTCCAATCACCTCCCCATATTTACCACACTTGCCTTGACTAGTTCCCCTCCTCACCCTAATGATCTCCCATACAAGCTAAATGTTTCCCATTTAAAACAACAAGATTGCATTGACAACCTCTTAGCCATTTGGAAATCTGAACCAAAGCCCCAACATGATAGGTGGATTAGTTGGTGGGAGAGAAACATTGCTCATTGCACTTTATTTCTTTGTGACAGTGGGAGAAGAATTGTTGCCAAATGTCGTAGACTTAAAAAATCCCTTAAAGGTCAACTAGAGAATAATCGTTCTTTGCTAATTTCCAATCCTCTCAATGCTACCCTCCAACACGATGTGGCTAAAACTAAAAATTTACTCCAAATATTGGCTACCTACAAAGGAAAAGGAGCCCAAATTTGTGCTTGTCTCCAATAGATCAAGGATGGGGATAGAGGAACAAATTGTTTCTTTCAATACTTGCAACATAAACACAAAAAAGAGCATATCTCTAGTATAAGAACTACATATGGCTACATACATACCAACCAATCTTCTATTTTTCAAACCTTCTCTGAACACTTCAAGAACTTGTTTATTGATGAGTATGATGGTGACCCTCTTCTTCCTATTATTGAAGAAAGTGTTGTTGCTTGTATTCCTTGTAAAATAGATCTTGAATATAGAAACTACCTTGATCGTCTCCTTTCCATTGAAGAGTTAGATGAAGCTATCTATAGCATGGCTTTGGAGAAGAGTCCAAGAATTGACAGACTCTTAGTTGAATTTTATAGAGACCTTTGGCCACACATATGTGAGGACTTTTATTATGTCTATTTTGAAGGAATTAAGATAGGTTCCTTGGGACTAACTATAAACCAAGGTTCGATTAAACTTCTTACCAAAGGAAAAAATGAAGACATGGTGAATGGATGGTGGCTTATCACCCTTCTTAACACCTCTTATAAAATCATTTCCAAAGGCTTGGCTCGCCAAATCAAGCACGTAACCCAAAAGATTGTTCGACCAAAACAAACTGGTTTTTTGGGTGGCAGATTTATTCTTGACAATGTGGTGTTGGATTGGGAGACTGTTGAATGGGCTTAATAATATATTTAGGATACTTTAATTATCAAACTCGATTTTGATAAAGCTTATGACCACATATGCTGGCCTTTCATTCTCAATATGTTAAAATGGTTGGGTTTTGGAATTGAAATTCAAGAGCAGATTAAAATTTTGTTCATTGATGCCAATGCTAGAGTCGTTGTTAATGGAGCCCTTTCCCCTCAATTCCCCTTACAAAAATCTATCCAAATCTATCTTCCAAGGCTACCCCCTTGCACCATTTCTATATGTTTTAACTATTGATGCCCTTGGTTACCTATTTCAACATGCTCTCACTTCTAAGATTATTCATGGTATTTCACTACCTGGTAACAGTAAAGTGCTTAACTCACATTTTGTTGATGATAACATGTTGTTTATAAAAAATACAATAGATGAAGTAAAAAATACTTGATGTTTCAGATTTATTTTATTCCATCTCTGGATCTAAGCTTTCCATGCATAAGATTGAATTCATTATGACTCAACCTAGCCCACATCCTCCTTGGATCCCTAGTGAATGACGTGAAATTAAACATGGTACTATCACTAGATACCTTGGCATACCCTTTGGGATTGGGGTCTCCCTCAAAGACATGTGGAATTATTTGATGACTAAATTTAAAAGTAAACTCTTGAATTGGACTAATCGGTTCCTTTTCCACGGTTGGTCACATTCAAATTTCCAATAAAATCCTCTTGGTAAGCCATATTTACATTTCATCTTACTAGTTTCCTTCCAAGAAATGTTATAACCAACTAACTCAACTGATTAGGAGTTTTATCTAGGCCAAATGGGGAAACAAGAAAGTTTCTCCTTCTAAATCTTGGTTACATTACATTAAACCAAAGGACAAAGGTGGTTTGGGGAATATTGACCCTTACACTCAGGGCATTTGCCTCACTACTAAATGGATCATGTGTGCTTTGGAAGGAGAGGCTCCTTAGAAGCATTTGGTTTGATTTCATATTTAATCTACTACTACCTTCCAAGAAATGTTATAACCAACTAACTCAACTAATTAGGAGTTTTATCTAGGCCAAATAGGGAAACAAGAAAGGTTCTCCTTCTAAATCTTGGTTACATTACATTCAACCAAAGGACAAAGGTGGTTTGGGGATTATTGACCCTTACACTCAGGGCATTTGCCTCACTACTAAATTGATCATGAATGCTTTGGAAGGAGAGGCTCCTTAGAAGCATTTGGTTCGATTCCATATTTAATCTAATATTGTTAACCATTCTTGGGATAAATTCAATTGGAATAATAAGCTCCTTTTGGAACCTTACTTTAAAACTCATGGGTCTGCACCATTCAACTCTATTTGGAATGCTTGGAAAATTACCTCCAAGAAATTGGTTTGGTACGATCGGTCCCTCAGTCATGGTCCCATCTTTGCAAACTCCTCCATATGGTGGAATCATCTAATTCAACAAGATGGCATACCCCTTGGGACTATTAAATTTTTTAAAGGTAGCCATCTCTTTAAATGGAAATTCAAGTGTTTCATGATTTGTGGGATCCCATCAACTTCAATTAGAAATCTTGGCAGCAACTACAAACTGAGTTTAACTTGGCCCCTTTCACTAAACAACCTCTTCTTCAAATTCAACAACTGGTCTCCCCTGATATTTTATATCTCTTGTCATTCTAGTTTTTTGAAATATTGGAAGTGGCCTAAAAATGCAATATCCAACTCTTCCCCCTCAAAACTACCTATAAACAACTTCTTCCTTCATTTTTTCTCTCACCTAGTCTCAATGTCAAGTGGAACTGTAAGTTTAGTCAATCAAAATGGAATGAGACTAGCCTTCAAATTTGGAAGTCTAAAGTTGATGCTCAAGCCTAGCTCTTGGCGTGGAAGATTCTTCATGTTGAAC
This sequence comes from Sequoiadendron giganteum, assembly GCA_007115665.2. Lineage (NCBI taxonomy): Eukaryota > Viridiplantae > Streptophyta > Pinopsida > Cupressales > Cupressaceae > Sequoiadendron > Sequoiadendron giganteum. The sequence goes on along the minus strand of CM021103.1, from coordinate 586,135,012 downwards.
TGCCTATTGGTAATCGCCTCAAATTTCTCCATCCTCCTTTATTATGTCCTTTTTGTGCCAAATCTAAATCTATGAAACATACTTTTTGGTTTTGCCCTCTTGCTCACATCTTGTGGAAGTCCCTTTTTTATTTTCTTCTTGCCCTCTTTAAACATACTTGGTCATGTAAAAATGCTCTCCTTGGTGTTTCCCCATCACAATATCCTTACACAACTATGCAGACATGTCATTATCAAATTCTTCTGGAAGTTTCACTACTCTACATTCTTCTCTGGCACATATCAACCCCACAAAATTGAACTTCTATTAATATGCTAGAATCTTTCTATGTAGATTATAAGTTTGGTTGTTGTTCTTAGAGAATTTTTACAAACTAACAATGAGCTTAAAACAACTATAGTTGGTTGAAGGATAGATGGATTATTAAAGAGGCATTTTCTTGGTGGACTTGAAGGCCATGGTAGTACCTCTGCTCTTTGGATATTGAGTTACTCGGTTCTCTATGATATGGATGTCCATTTACCTATTATTCTATGATTCAATACTTTCCTTTTATCAATGTTATTCAATATATCTGTTGTTATAGTTGTTGTTGCAGCTTATACGATTTGTTGTTGCTATTCATATACCTATAGCAGCGTGCTTTGCTATTGTTTTTCAGTTTTTGTTGTTGGCATTTTAGTTGTTGCGACTTGTTTTGTTGTTAATTTTTTGGGGGCCTGCTAGGCACTACTGCACTCAATTGATAGTTCTAGCTCTGTTTTGTTTGATGTAATTTGATTATTTTCTTAATCCAATGAAAAAATTAGTGGTGACATAGCTTTAGATTTTGTTGACATTGATGGCTGATTTTTTTGTGACCATGTTGGATTTGGTAATGTTGGTAGGTCCTTTTTTTTTGATACGTAAAATGTAGCCAAGCTGCATGTATTAACATAAAAGCAAAATTTTACAAACGTTTCTATCCACAGAGAGCTGGGCATAATAGAACCATTGTTACATCCCTTTACAATCAGAAAAAAACAGGAACAAAAAGCCAAAATCCCATCCCTTACTGGCCACCGCAATCTTCATCTTCACTGATATCAAAGGCCACCGAGCACGAGCAAAAAACCAGCCACCCCTCCTTCATTTCGGCCATCAATCCTCTTCACCATCATCTTCATCGTAAAATCTCATGGCAGCACTGGAACAATGTTGCATCTATGGATGAAGACCATGACGACAAAAATGGTGTTCGCCTTCGTCATCTCCTTTTTTGCGAAATTGCCCTTGTGCCCAATCTAACCATATGATACATACATTTCTCTCTCATGACACATGGGAAACATGCTTATCCGACCCTTACACCCGCATTTGCCAAGGCATCTGCCTCTCCATTGCCACCCCTCCTTCATTCCGGCCATCAATCCTCTTCGCCATCATCTTCATCGTAAAATCTCATGGAATCCACAAAATATAAAAACTCATGGCACCACTGAACAATGTTGCATCTACGGATGAAGACCATGACGACAGAAATGGTGTTCGCCTTCATCATCTCCTTTTTGGCGGAATTGCCCATGTACCTAATCTAGCCAAATGATACATACATTTCTCTCTCATGACACATGGGAAACATGCTTATCCGACCCTTACACCCTCATTTTCCAAGGGATCTGCCTCTCCATTGCCTTCCCTATATATATGATTTATAGTATAGTTTTCAAAAGTTTGCATCAGTTCCATTGCCTTAGAGAGTAGGGCACTTAGCTTCCAATTAGGGGTGGAGCCACTTCTGAGGGTGTTGATAACCAATGTCGAATCCCCTTTAATTGCAATCTCTGACAATCCTAATTCCTTGCACAAGTTCATCCCATGTATGACAACCATTAATTTCGCTTCATTATTTGTCCCTTCAGGTAGCCTCCTTGTTGAGGAAGAGATTATATTTCCCTGCCAATCCCTGATAATACAACCCGCACTTGATGGTCATGGGTTTCCTTTAGATGCCCCATCAAAATTTAGCTTGTACCGCCCCTAAGGCACGAGAGACTATTCTATAGAGGCTCTTGCCTGCTCAGCCTTATTGCCACCGTTACCAACCCAAGATGGAATCCAAAGGGAAGGCGTAATGTTGCTAGGTCCTTACTTGCTATAGGAAATGGCTCTTATGTTCACCTTTCTAGTGTTACCATGAGAATGGGTCGATGAACCTTTGCATCCATTAATGGTTCCACGAATTCTCACTATTGAAGAGATAATCTATAACCCATCCTTGTGAAAATCTTCCCCTATGGTGGTGTGTGGGTAGGATGTGTTGGAAAATATGGATTTTTATCTACATAGGGAATCAATGTGCAAATTTAACAATCTTTGGCCTATCATGTCTGATTTACAAAAATGGGTCTTAGATTCTTAGAGGTATATCATTGAGGGAAAGATTGAGCTCTTCCCTTGTGTTAGAGGATTCTACATTGTGCCTTTTGACTCTTTAAAAGATAGGGATTTGGTGCTTGATGAAAAGTTGTGGATGTGAGGAGAGAAATCTCTCATGGTCAAGCCTTGGACTACTTCCTCCAACCCCCTTTCTAAATCTCACAATGTTATACATATGTGGGTTCACCTTTTGAATTTTCCTCCAATTTTGGGTGGATTCCTACTATGAGGCCATAGTCAACTCTATTAGTTGTTTTTTGAAGGTTGACTCACCATTTCCTACATGAGTCACTATACAATTGCTCGAATCATGGTGGATATTGATATCTCCAAGCCTCTTTATGGGGATGTAGTCTTGATGATAGGGGATATGCCTTACATTCAATCATTTGATAATGAGGTTCTCCCCTTCATATTTAGACAATACTTTACAATCAACCACGTGGTTAAAATTGTTCACTCCCCCAATGCAAGGGCATTGCAATGCAATGGGAGAATGACAATAAAGATCACTTGACCATTCATGCTTTTGACTCTCGGGTTGATGTTTCCTCTCAAGATGATGAGTCTTCTTAGGATGTGGATGTGAAAATAGCAACTCTAGCGAGTCCTAATCCCATTACTTCATCAACTCATATTGGTGTCTTAACCACCACCTACTGTGGTTGCTTGACCTACTATATAATTGGCTTTAGTTTTTTTTATCGTACTCATGATGCTTAACCTACTAAGGCTCAAGAATCGTTTGTTCCTATTGTTCACATAGTTGGGGCATCTATTATGGAGTCCCCTCCTACTTCTCCTAGTTTTGTTGACTTGGATAATGATATTTATTGGACTATTATATAAAGGAAAAATAAATGCCTTCCCAAATATGTCTCCCAATCTAATACTAGAGTGAAGAGATCTATGAGAATAAAAGATAATTTTCTAATTAATTAGGTCCCTTCTCACAATAGCTACTTAAGCCTACTTATGTCATGTGCTTTTTTTGTCTCAAGTCTTAGGATGAGGACATGTGTCATGATCTAACTTTATCCTCACCTAGGGTTTCATCCAAAGTTTCTTTTTTCTTTTTCATTATTGTATTATACATTCAATGCATATTTATAATGATTCATTCTTTTTTGAATCAATATTCTCTTTAGCCTCCAAAGTAATTTACATTTCTTTTTCTCCCTTTCTATGATAGATGTTTGATTGAAAGTGATATTTGAGAGCTATAAGGTTGATGCATCAACTCAAACATGGTATTAGAGCTCCAAATTTTATATTCCCTATCCTATTTTTGAGAGATTTGACCTTGAAAAAAAATGGTCCATCCTAGAGAAAAATAAACCTCACCATTATGTCTAGAACATTAAAAAGCCCTAAGATTTCTCTCCAAACACCCAAATCAATGTAGGGAAAATTTAGGATTTTTTTTGGGCTACACAAATTTTGAGGGTTTAATTATGTATAGTTGTATAAATTCTACATGACCATACATATCCATATTACATATGGAAATGTACAATTAGTTTCCATTATTGTGTAGGCGTGTAATTTATTTTGGTGACTATTTATTTTTTCAATGAGATTTTGATTTTTTAGTTAGCATATGAAAAATAGTAAGAAAAATTAAATTTCTTGATATTATATATGTTAAGTTCAAGGAAATAATTAATGGTTACTAATAATATCTTTTTATGAGGTGATATAACTTTGGAAGGTGAAGGGTATTAAATTTATTTGGATTTAATAAATGCAGAAATAATTATTATAGTTTGAAATAGAAAATAAAATACATACTTATTGCATTTTGGTGGTTGCAAAGTTATCATGTTGTGGTGATGTGCATTTATTGCAGAAGTTAAATGGGAGGATTCCATGTTAACAAGGGCTCAAAATCCAAGAATTTTTTATAAGAAGAATTCAAAATAGACACTAGAAGTGCTTTTGGAGTTATCTTTGGACTGATACTCTTAAAAAACCTAATGAATGGCTCTAAAAATATTGTTGAAAAGACACTCTGGAGAAGACTGGAGAAATGGCTCCAAAAGTATCATTGAAAGGATACTCCAAAGAAATTTTAAAAAATAGCTCTAAAAATATTGTTGGAAGGATACTCTTGAGAAGATTGAAGAAATGGCTCTAAAATTATCGTTTAAAAGATACTTTGAAAGAGCTTTGAATAAAATGACTACAAAGGTATCATTAAGAGGATACTCTAGAGGAACTTTGAATAAAATGGCTCCATGAGTATCATTGAAAGGATACTTCAAAGGAACTTTAAAAAATAAGGCTACAAAAGTATTGTTTAGAGGATACTTGAAGGAATTGAACAACATAACTCTTGAGAAATAAATTTGAACAACTTCAAAAGGATTTTTTAGGGGAACCACCATTTGGTAGTTTTTGAATTCCCCTTTTTTAGCACAATATTGTGAGAGAAGAGGGGGACCTTCTCACACAATAGAGTTATTTTACCTTTCTAGTTGTTAATAGGTGATTTAAGTGTAGTATGTACCTATTAACCATCAATTTTTTATTATCTCCATCAATTGGACTTAATCACTCTATTCTATTGTTGAAGATCTCTTCTATATTACATGGACCCTGTAGCATCGTAAATTGTCACCCCTGACAATTTCACATTACCTTTACACCCTATTTTGCCAAGAATATTAATTAAAATTATAATTTATTCCTTTCAGGGCAAAATTATTAAATAATAGTAAACTCCCTAATTTCCCAACAAATTTGGGGCAAAATCACCTGATCAAGGGTGGGGGCACCCTTGACCTTAAGGGTGTCCTATCTCAAAATTAAATTTAGTTTCGCCCTTTGGTGGTTTAAAAAGATCCTCGATCAACCTATATTCAAAATGTCAATTAGAATGCATATTTAAACAAATTTTATTCTCATTTGAATATGAGAGAAGGAAATTATGAATGAGAAGCTACTATGATGCAATTATTTTGAAGATGTATTGAGTTATCCTCTACATGCTATCTACAAAAAGCTATTGTGTTTTGGGAACTAACCTTTTGCAAGTCTATCAAGCAATCGAGGAATCCATCAATCAACATTTGTGTCAACTTGTGGTGTGGTGTCATTTTATCAGGGATTTCACATCAAGGTAACATTGTCATTTATCATTTATCATTTCATTCAATTATTAGTTTGGCCACTACCTGACCTAGGGTATTCCCTCTTGATCATCAATAATTGTTGTGCATGGAGGTAGAAATAACAAAATGGGTTTTGACTTAGGCAAACCCCTATACAACACAACCTTTTCCCCTCTTTTCATGTGTATAGGTCAAATTCAGAACTTTCATCAACTAAAAGTCATGAGAAATACGGAGCAAACTATAATTCACATCTCAAAAAATTTAGATCCAAAAAAGTAGCATTTTGGTCTAGGGCGCCCAACTACTTAGTCCATCTAATTTAGCCTCAGATTTACAACACAAGTTCCTCTTTATCTCTATTTCTCAGATTTGAAATTGTTATGTGGTTTTCCATTTTTTTTTTGCAATAAATTGCATTTTTAGATCTAGGGTTACATGACAAATAGGTTTGTTAAAACACACCAAATTTATTATCATCACAACACAAAAACAGAAACAAGACCCTAGAATATTGGTTCTCCATTGTGGCGGTAAGCCAATCATCAAAACCTAGTTGGTTTGTGTCCAAATTTGATGTGAGGTGAAAAGAGGTCAATCTTAGTTGGATCTTGGGTCAATTTTCCTACACATTTTGGTGAACCCAACATATCCTACACTTGCAATTTTTTTATTTTTGGTAGCATAAATTCTAAAAATTAATTCAAAAACCTAGGTGCTTTGAAGATCTTGTGACCTATATTTGCATTTATTTAATTTTTAAAATATGCATTTACATTCTTTAATCATTATACATTAAAGGAAAAAAATTAAAAATAATTTGAATTAAATTGTATAATTTTCAAATCTGATGTTTCCTTGTGTAGGTCTTAGATTGAGTTACATCAATTGGAAAATTGAATACAATCTAAGGTTGTTGAAATTTGTCAAAATTACATGTATATTTTATTGAAAAACATTGAAAAGTGGAGAATTTCATATTATTTTTATTTCAAAAGATCAAAAAATATTTGCTTCTTTGCATTTTTCTAGAGAAATTTAGTCAATTACAAACACTTTAAATTCTAAAAATCATCATTAAATAAGCATATTTCATTTCATTCAAAACATTAAAAAAAATCATGCATGTGTATTCTTCACATAGGAAAATTAGGCTTTCATGCATTTTCAAAAATCTGTCTACTTTCAAACCTAAAGCTCTGCACCTGTAGATTTTCAAGTACTATTATTCAAGTTTACATTTTTAAATCACAAAAAATCAACTCTCTGGACTAGGGCACCCACCACTCATGTCCAGTCAATTTGAGCCTAAACTTTTTGAGTAGAACCTTTTCTATGGTATTTTCTCATATCTAGTTTCAATTTTTGAAAATCAGTCCTGCAACTATTTGATTTTGTTGTGCGTCACTAGTTTGATCTATAGGATATAGCATAATTTTTCATTTCAAAAATCTTGTTTTATCATAATTAATAGCTTATTATCAAACTTTATTAAACAATTTAAATATTTTTTCTTACATATATGAAAATGAGTTTCACTCTCCTTTTTTTTAATTTTTTGTTGATCCCTCTCCCAATATCTCTCCTACTTGTAAGGGTATCTTGTTGCAAGAGGGTGAAATCATTGAGGATCATGAGAATCATGTTTGTTATTCTCCCACTATCTCTCATACTTGTGAGGCTATCTTGCTGCAAGAGGATTCAATCATTGAGAACCATGAGAATCATGTTTGTTCCTCTCCCAATACCTCTCCTACTTGGGAAGATATCGTGGTGCAAGAGGATAAAATCATTGATACATTTTCTCCTCCACATGATAGTAAAGTGGCTGGAATAAGTGAAGGTTCAAAATTGACATTAGGTCCTCCATTAATAGACTATCATCAACAAGAAGTTAACTCAGTTGAAATTATAAATCCACAATTGATTATTGGGTGATCCCACAATAGTGGGTTATACTTTTTGGCCAAAATTGATATTAAATTGAACTTTTTAAACTAAATATTCACTTTCAGGCACCTACAACTGCTAAACCATGAGGAATTTGAAGAAGATGCAAACTAGTGATTTGTGAAATTTTGTTTGTAGATTCTAAATATATATTTTAAAAGAAATTGTAATCAAATTGCATTTATTTTTCCATCTCCTTCAAAAAATAGTTTTTAATAGTAAATACCATTTTTAAAGAGTGATGTTCACTGTATAACACAATTTTTTTTCTATGAAGGATAAAATTCTAATTTTTTCAAATTTAGATACATAACTACGATATCTAGCACCTTCATTTGGTTTCATAGTGTTTTATTGAATTTTTTTTCTTAATTAAGTTTTGAAGTCAAACCAATTACAATTTAGACATAGGTGGACCATATAACACAATGTTTTTTGTATGTATCAAAATTCAATTTTTTTTATTGGATCAAGGACATAAATTCCAAGGAACCCACATATATTTGAGAATTTTTTTTTCTGATAATCTACTATTTTTTCATGTGTAGAACAAAGAGCTTGATTTTTTGTAAAAAACTTATGTTTAATTAAACTAAAAAATGCATAATAAAACCAAAATATATTAAAATTATTCTTGATGGAGAGCTCATTTTGAGGAATATAATCCTCTAGTTGTGTCTATCAAGTTGATTCTATTTTCATCCTCAACCTGAGCTTTGAAACCCAAAAAGTTGCACATGGAGGGGAAGAATGGCAAAAAAGGGGGGTTCATGAGCGAACCCCCTTGGACCCCTTTGAGTGAAGGGGGAACCCCCCTTCTTTTCCATTCTCCCCCTTGAACCCCTTTATTTTATTAATAAAATATTTCCATAATGGGGTTCGCTCAAACATGCAATTAAAAAGGTATTTGCTTGAAGGAGGGTGTTTGAGGGAACCCATTTTTGGGTTCGTTTGAACACCCCCTTCGAGCGAACCCCAAAAAACCCTTTTTTTTTTTTGAGTGTCCAAGAAATTTTTCTTCGTGAATGCAATTGTAACCTACTTATGTGGGATCACCCTAGTAGACCTCCCTCTAAACCTCCTCTCATTATAGGACCTCCAAAACCTCATGGCCATATCCTAAACTTTATAAAACAACTCACTCAAAGTAATCATGTGCACCAAGAAGTGTTACTGCTACCAAATTATCATGCAATGTTCACACATATAACACTAGAAATAACAAGAAACCAAAACAAACACCAACCTCCATCCATTTCCTCAACCATTTATTCCACCCCCACCTAGCCTTCGTCAATGTAATGGTAAATAATATGACCTTGTTGAGAAACTTTGTAATACTCTAGCCAAGATCTCCCTTTGGGACTTGATTCAAACATCACTTGCATGCCACAAGATGGTCCAAGAGGATTTGTAGAAGATTAATATCTCACCTTCTATCAAATTGAATGTTGTAGCAACCTTGTTTGATTGTATACAGACAACAAAGTTGGATATTGCATTCCCTCAACATGAATTACCTATGCTTGAGGTCCAAAACAAATATGAGGCCTTAATGATATTAGTGTTCTTTAACAAAACTAGGATTAGACGTACTCTTATTGATAATGGATCAGGTCTTAATGTTTGTAGCATTGATCTTCTGAATAAACTTGGTGTGGATAAGAATCTGATACAACCTATTAATCTTGTTATTTGTGATTTTGATAACGTTGGTAGGCATCCATTAGAGAAAATAACACTACCCATTAAGGTAGGGCTTGTTAACTACTATTATATGTCATGTAGGATAATCTCTCATACAACCTTCTTCTTGGTAGGTCATGGATTCATGCCATCAAGTGAGTCACATCTAATTTTTACCATGAGATGAAGTATGAATACAATGACAAGATATATATGGTTAAATAATATGCAAAAAGTTATAATTTACAAGTTGAAGCTGAGAAAAAGACTTTCAATTCTCTTAGTACTTTGATTCCATCTTCAAAATTTGAACCATTACATTCCAATTATAATGATACTATGCATACACTCTTGGGTGATGATTTGGAATCATTAGATTTTACACCTTGTTTCACCATCAAAGCTCGAAGAGTCAAATGTTGTAGGATCTAGTAAAAATAATGATTAAAATAATGCTTCATCTTCAAGTACATTTTTTGGTGACAATTTGGGTTCATTAGATTTTACACCCTCCTTTGTGGGAGAGTACAAAATCTCACAATCGCAACCTAAAGAGTCTTATTTTTCATTCGCTCAATCTTGGTCTACATCAACAAATCCAAAAACATCATTCCATGATGGTGATGGGGGCTCTTTAGATTTCATCCCTCATGTGTCATAAATGTCTACCCTTAACATTTCAACACATAAAAAGGATTTGCAAATTTTCTTTCAAAAGAATCAATTATTCTTATAAGCATGTAGATAAGACTTCTCCATCTGAGTTGGAAAAGTGTTATGGGCTTGGATTTAAAGTTCTTTCTAAAAGTGGATATAATGAAAACATGAAACAAGGAGTTAAGGATCATGTGAAATCTACCCCATACCTTTCTACAAGGGGTTTAGGTTTTCAACCTTCTCCTTCATCTTTATCTCATCCTCCATCATCTACTATATTTAAAACATCATGTAGTAAGCGAGCAAGATTTTCTTCACAAGAGAATTTTTTTTTCTCCTACACCTTTATCAAAGAAAGAGCATATGTTGTTGAGGCTTCTAAAATCCTGCTTGATTACTCTTCCTCCTCCAACACATAATAATTTTATAATAATAACTCATTTTATGTATATCATCGAGTGCATGATCATTCCACAAATGAATGCCAAGCCTTGAGTAGTAAAATACAATTTAGTGATTGCGGTACTCTTCCATATGTTGATGCACCTAATCCTTCTAAATAATGATAATCTCTTCTATGGTGTTGCTCCTCATTATGTGGTATTTTTAGCTTCACATTTTGTCTCATTTCCATTCATGCTGGTACAATCTTAAGTGCAACCATATTTCTTTCTATGGTAGCAACACGATATTTTCTTGCACAATTGTCTTTGCCTTTACACTTGGTAGGCAAGGATAACTAGTTTTGGGAGGTGTGTATTTTTCAAGAATCCCCTTTTCATCTCTTGTTTCCTTAAAATACCAACATAGCAAGTATGTTGAAATGTTAAGTGGGGGAATATAAGCCTATCCATTTCATCGACTTCTTATGATATTCAATTTATTCGCATATCCCATTTATAGTAGTTTCCCCTAAGGCATATTTATCAATTCATCCCCTATGATGTTAAGCATTGATTCATCCCCCATGCATTTAAACTTTTGTGTGCTCTCTGAGGTGTGATTGGAAAAATAGTCCATGGATTTGGCATAACGAAGCTTGTTGATTCATGAACTTGAGCATTTTTACATGACTTTCTAGTATAACACAAATTGCTTGATAGTGGAGCCATGTGTTTCATGAGTGATATAGCATAATGCACCTTGCTAATCCTTGTGAGAGCACCATTTTTTCTAACACATTTGTTGGATGACGTTTGGTATTTGAAACAAAATTAAGACTGGATTCTCTTTATCTTACTATCTTGAATCATTTTTAGTACTAACCTTTTGTTTATGTTTTATTGTGTTTCATTATTTTCTATTTGTCTACTTTGTGTCTTTGGTGTTTTTTCTTTGTGTATGGTACCATGTATTCTTTGTGTCTTATACATGTTTTCTTCATGTATAGCACATGTTTTCTTCATGTATTCTTTGTGTATGATATATTTTATTGGTGCATGATTTGTGTATTCCTTTAAAGTATACTCCATTGATTGTTCATTGAGTACTTATGTGTGAGTGAATCTTTCCTTGTCTCATGTGATAGTTTATTGTAGATTGATGAGGTCCTAAGTTGGGGGCTTGTGCACCTCTCAACTTAGTGTTATCTTATCTCTTTAGTGTTTCAATATGTATGTTTATTTCTTTAGTGTGAGTATGAATGTAAGATCATACTTTCACTAAAGGGGGCTAAATGTAGCATCGTAAATTGTCACCCCTAACAATTTCACACTACCTTGACACCCTATTTTGCCTACAACATTAATTATAATAATAATTTATTCATTTCAGGGCCATACTATAAAATAATATTAAATTCCCTAATTTCTAGATAAATTTGGGGCAAAATCATCCAGTCAAGGGTGGGGGGTGCCCTTGACCTTAAGGGTGTATTGTCTCAAAATTATATTAGGTGTCGTACTTTAGTGGTTTAAAAAGATCCCAAGTTGGCCTATATTCAAAAATATCAATTGGAATGCGTATATAAACAAGTTTTATTCTCATTTGAACATGAGAATGAGAAGTTATTATGATGCAATTATTATGAAGATGTATTGATTCATCCTCTACATGCTATCTACAACAAGCTATTGTGTTTTGAGAACTAACCTTTTGCAGGTCTATCAAGCAATCAAGACATCCATCAATCAACATTTGTGGAAACTTGTGGTGTGGTGTCACTTTATCAAAGATTTCACATCAAGGTAACATTGTCATTTATCATTTATTATTTTAGTCAATTATTGTTTTAGCCTTTTCCCAACCTAGGGTACACCCTCTTGATCATAATCAATAATTATACGTGGAGGTAGAAATACAAAAAAAGGGTTTGACTTAGGCAAACCCCTATATAACACAACTTTTTCCCCTCTTTCCATGTGTGCAAGTCAAATACGAAATTTTTTTCAACTGAAAGTCATAAGAAATGCACAAAGAATACTATAATTCACATCTCAAAATTTTTACATCCAAAAAAGTAACATTTTGGTCTAGGGTCTCTAGCTACTTAGTCCACCTAATTCAACCCAAATTTATAGCACATACTCCTCTTTGTCTCTATTTCTCAAATCTAAATTTGTTATGCGGTTTTCCATTTTCATTTGTGCAATAAATTACATTTTTTAAATCTAGGGTTTCATGACAAATAGGTTTGTTAAAACACATCAAATTTATTATCATCACAATACAAAAAAAGACACAAGACCCTAGAATATTGGTTCTCCATTGTGGTCGTAAGCCAATCATCAAACCCTAGTTGGTTTTGTGTCCAAATGTGAAGTTAAGTGAAAAGAGGTTAATCTTAGTTGGATCTAGGATCACTTTTCCTATATCACAGGTCCAAACAATGAGTACAAATATTATGTCTGAAATATTTGTACATGGAATCAAATAGAAAATCCTATTCTCCATTATAGAACTCTTTATTCTCAATGTGTTGATCATGCCAAAACTTCCTTTCTTGTTGAACAAATTTGATTTTTTGTACTGCTTCCAATTGCACTTCATCTAGTTCATTGTTGAATTATCCAATCTCAATTTTCTTGGTCATATCTAAGATGAGCTTTATTATATTTTGAATATTTTTAGCTCAAACTCAATTGCTAAGATTATTTTCTTACCAAAAACTAGCTCATGGGATGTAAAACTCATTGTAGACTTCTAAGAGGGGTTGTAGGCCCATATTGCCTATGTGATTTCCTTGACCAATCCTTTCTACCAAGTGCTGCTATCTTTGTGAGGATGTTCTCCAAATCTATGCTAGTGAATTCGACATGATCATTGGCTTACACAATATTGAGAGTATTTATTATGTTGAATATGTTATTTCTCAATAAAAGATTGGGTTACCTTAGGCATGAATTATGGCCCTTGATCCAAAACAGTGGATTTAGGTACCCTTAATCTTAGGAATATATTTTTGTATACAAAATCAACAACTTTCTCTTTTCTAACAACTTTTAAAACTTGAGCTTTCATCCACTTGGTGACCTAATTGGTACATAAAAGGATGCACTCATTTCCCTGAGATGTGGTTGAATTGGTCCAATGAAATAAAATCCCCATTTTTTAAATGGTTTAAATACTACTTGGGCTGGAGAGGAATTTTACTGAATGAGGTTGGCCTACCCATTCTCTAACATTGATCACACTACCTTACATACATTTTCACATCTTTGTATAAGGAGGGCTAGTAATATTTGACACCAAGGATCTTTTGTGTTGTCATTCAATTTGACTAATTTATGCCTAATGGTTTATCATGGTAGTCCTTTGGGATGCTATAAAATCCATATACTCTCACACACCTATGTGAAATAAGGTCAGGGTCATGCTTAAATAGTACATCATCTAGCCATCCACCAATTTTTTCTTTTATTTTTATAATAAAATCATGTGGAATCTCATATGTGGCTAGGTAGTTGGCTATGTCAACAAATGATGGTGTTAGTGTAGAGACAACAAACAATTGTTTATTTGAGAATTCATATTTTACTAGTTCATGATCATTTTCCACAAGACGTATCATTGACAAAAGATCAACAACAACATTAGATTTCCTAGGTTTTTCCACTATTTTTAAATTAAATTATTTTTAAAGCAACAACCATCTAATAGTTCTTCCCCTCACTATAGTTCTAGCCAAAAAATATTTAATAGTTGAATATTTTTATATATTATTTTGTATCCTTTAATATAATGACAAAATTTATGATGGTGTGAACAAATTATTTTTTAATTGTATAATTTTGTTCATTGGGTGTCAAATTTTTGTTAATAAAATAAATTGCATACATCCTTCCTTCCTCAGATTTTTCTCCTAAGACAACTCATGTGTCATAATTTGAGGCATTTTTATAAATATAAAGAAATAAGTTCCAATTAGGGTTATGTAGAACTTGAGAGAAGATCAATTCTCCTTAATCAAATTAAATAATTGTTGACACTCTTCAATCCAAGCAAATTCATTATCTTGATGGAGGGAAAATATTGGTGCTCCATTGTTTTGTTATTTTTAATAAATAATCTTTAATAACCTGCATGACCCAAAAACCAATAACATTTATCTATGTCCTAAGAGAAAAAAGCTATTGTACAATTTCAATATTTTAGGATCAACTTTGATACCTTAACAAAAATGTGATGTCCTGGGGTAATGCCCTACTCAATCATTATTGATGTTCTTCACAATGTGTTAATAACTTATCCAAATTTTAAAGGGCTTCATAAAAAATAAATCCATAGACAATGAAATTATCCATGTATACTTCCATGTAATCATTCACCAATTTAGTGAATATAGTTAGGATAGCATGTTAGAAGGTGGTTGGAGAATTATAGAGTTTAGATAGTAGAACTCTATAAAAATAATCTCAAGGGCAAGTGAATGTTGTCTTTCTCTGGTCCTCTAGAGCTCTTGTATTTGATTATATCCACTAAATCCATCTAGGAAGGAAAAATGTGTCTTCTCGACTAGAATATCCAAAACTTGATAATAATAAAAAAAGGGGAAATAATTTGTAGGTATTCAAGGATCAAGGATACCAAGGAATTGATGTCATAAGGTATGCGGGTAAAGGGATAAATGAAATTGTGACTCTAACAAATAATAAAGTGAAAAGGATTGAGAGTTGAGAATTATGGATAACAAGAAACTCATTCCTCAAGGCATGTGAGAAAAAGGATGACCAAAATTATGATTTTGATGAATTAATTAATTAAATGATTAATTATTATTTATTTAATAAATGGCTAGGATAGTTTGAATTAAAATTGGGTTAGGTATGGACAAATTTAGGTATCTAAATATTCCCCTCTTTGATATGGTGTCACGACAATAAGAAGTGTTGTATCAAAGAAGAATAAAATATAGTGGGTAGAAAGGGATGAGGACTAATGGAATGATGCCCCAGTCATTGGAAGGATGAGGAAGGGAGACGAGGAAGGAATTATGTATGCCCCCTCAAGAGGATAAGCGGGTTCAAAGAATATGAGTTTTCTCTTGAAATGATGGGATGGTTAGACAATGAAGGTTAAAAGGATAGAGGAGAAGATGAATGGGAGGAGGTAGGGAGCATTGAGAGTTGGAGGGAATGAAGGGATGGATGAGAGTCATGTCATAGTGGTAAAGCAACCTTGATTTGATATTTTACTTGACATTATGCACCAAGGTATAAAGAACCGAGGTGATGATGTGTTGAGTACCTGATCAAAAAATTAAATGAAAAAATATTCCTTATGACACCATGATATGGAAGACCATGATGCACCTACAACAATATGGTGCAAAGACCCAAATAAATGCAAATAATAATAACATACAAGAAACAAGCAAGCATGCACAACAAGCCTAAAACAATAAGACCACTTTTTGTTTCTTGTGTGTTAGGCTCTATAGGAACACAAATGCCTTGTTCTTTTCTTCCACATCCTTTTCCACTGTAACCAAGTTGTTTCAAAAGCTCATAACCTATTCCATAAATTTTCTCCATATCTTTCAGATTTGGTGATTGTTGGTAGTCTATCTCATCAATTTTTTTGGTATAACTTGTGTCTTCTTCTAGAGTGGATGAAGTAGATGCTTGTGAGTTTTCTTTTGAATTTTGTGTTGACATTACCATTAGCTCTTTTTGTTTTTCAGTTTCTTTCATTGTAATTTTGTATTCTCCCATGAATTTTGTTGTGAATTCTAAGGAACCCCAATCATATTCTAATAATTTCACGACTTCATCAATGTTCTTTCCTTTTTCTTCTTCCTTCATGAATTCCACTTTTACAATTGGTATCAATGTTTTCATAGGAATTTGTTTATCTTTTTTGGCATGCAAACAACTTTCAAGTTCAAGGTCAGCCTTGACTATGTAAAATTTGTTGTTATAGACATACTTCATGACATGGTGAAGGGTTGAAGGCACGACATTCATTTCATGAATCCATGGTCTCCCCAAGAGGAGATTGTAAGAAAGATCATGATGCATAACATGGACCAGAGTTTATAATGTTACCTTCCAACCTTTAATCGGTAATATGATGACTCTAAGTGTTTGTTTTCCTATGTTATCAAACCCATGGATAGACAAAGAATTAGGGACAATGTCACTCTTATCCATATCAATCTTCTCCAAAAGCCTCACACTACACATATTAAGGTCTGAGGCATTGTCAACAAGGGTTCTCTTTATCATAAATTGATTAATAAGGGCTATTATCATGAACACTTCATGTCATTTTTGAAATTCCAAGGAGCGTAACTCTTTTTAGTGAAAAATAATATCTAGATTAGCTGCATTCATTCCTTGAACTAGTTTTGCCGCATCATTTGAATTTGTATTAGGAGGAACCATAACTTGTTGCAAGGTTGTTTGAAGTATACTATGGTAATTCAGTGAAGCTTGAATAAGATCCCATAGGGATATCTTAGCAGGTGTATTCTTAAGTTGTTCAACAAGATCGTACTCCTTTCCACTATTCGAAGGTAAACAAGGAGCACTAGGCAATATAGGTTGAGGAAAAGGTAATGAAACATGAGTAGTTTGTTGTTTCCTATTGAACCTTGTATTGTATGTATGAGCAACGATATTGTAACTTGTTTGTTGTGAAACATTTCTATTGTCAAGTGAAGGCTTATTTTTGGGTGGTTCTAGGATGAGCATGGGTTCGTTTGGAACTTGAGGTTTTTGTGAGGGAGGGTAAATGATAAGTTGAGGTGTGATTGTGTTAACATGTCTATGTTTTAGTTTGTCATGACAAGCTTTAGTGGATGAACCTTGCGAGATGAAGTCCTCAAGGGCTTCATCTAACATATAAAAGTCATCACTACTAAAGGGCTTGAGGGACAAGCTATCTTGGAAAAATAGATTTGACATAATCAAATAACTATGCTTTCTCCAAGGGTCTTGTTTGTTTCTAGTTTTGATATTTTTGGTTTTTGTTTTCATTTTCTAATGATTGAAAAATGTAAACTAATGTATCTAATGATGCAATAATACTAGAAATGAAAGAAAAATTCGTAAATCTAATACTAATTTTAACTAAAATATGCAAGAAATATTATTCCCAATGTTTCAAAATCTAACTAAATGAACAACAATTTCAATGCACGAGAAAACTGTTTCAAGAAACTAACTCCCAAGTTTGATAACAGAAATAGAAATGCAAATCAAAGACTAAAAATCACTCAAAAATTTGCTGAAAATGTTTGTACAAGGAATCATTTGTCCTAGGGCAAATGGGTCCCAGATTAGGATTTTTTCTAAATTTGAATTTTGTACTTCTAAGTTGATACTATGTGTTTTTTGTTTCTGATTTGAAAAAAACATTTATGTAACATATTTTCCAAATTTTAGGCCTCTAAATGCAAGCTTGACTAAGGTTGAATGATGGAAAATGTGACTAAATTTAATGTGCAATATGAATCTAAATGATTGGATGATGATTTCAATGTTAATATTATGCAAAATGAACTTAGATCTAATGTATTTTTTTTTATTTTTAGCGATTTTAAGCAATGCAAACATGCAAATTTAACCCTAAATGCAATGTTCACTAATGAAAGATTAAAGGACCCTAAATGTAATACAACTAATGCAAACCTAGTGCAAAATATTGCAAAACTAAGATCTATGGTTGAAAGGACTCCAATTTTCAAAAAAAATTTATACAAGGTCAGGTTCACCAAAATGAAATGAAAGAAAAATAGGGTTGAATAGGGGTGTCCCAAAATGGAAAAGGTATATCCAAAGAGAGAAAAAGGGGTCCTATCTTCCCTCAATTCATTAGTAAATGAATTCACACAATTAAATGACAATCAACCCTTAGGTGAGTCAAGTCAAAGTGTGAATATGCAAATTTCCCTTTTTCGCTAGGACAAAGGTCTAGGTCAAACAACACTTTGGGGAGAAAGATTAAAAATAGAAAAACAAATCCAAATTTAGATCTACAAAGTGCATTTAGAAGACTTAACATAAAAAAAAAAGGAATCATCAAACTTTCTAGAAAATCTGAAGGTAATAAATGTTGTGCACCTATCAAAAGTTCTTGCTTTTGTAACCCTAACAAGGATTCATTTTTCCTATGGCGAATGGGTCCTGGTAGGCTATTCTGAAAAAATCTAAATCTAAGATTGAAGCTTAATACCTGCAATTCCTTCATGTATCTTGAAATCCCCACTCCCGAATCTAGATCTGTCAAAAATCTATAAAATAAATTTGATGTTTGTTGGTGGATAGGGGTTTGCCTCGATCAAACCCCAAGTTTGGTAATTAAATCTTGATGATGAATAGAAACCTGAAACATGAACATGTGTGAAATCCTAACCTTAAGTGTGTCTAAGATTAATATTTTAAGTAATGTCAAGAAACCCTACTCAAGTGTGTTAGAATAGGATCCTAAATGAACATGAATGGTGATGAAGACCTACTTTAGGAGACCTCAAATCCCCTTAATAAGTCACAAATCTGAATATACCTCTCTTTAGGATGAAAGTAGAATGATCATAGAATATGGAATCACTTAGGAAACAAGTAATTAGACTTGGTTGAATGTTTTGTGCATCTCACAAAACCTAGAATCCATCATGATTCTCCATAGACATCTATCATCAATTGTTTAATAATGCTTGATCTTTGATGACAAAATGAGCTTCAAGACTTGCAAAAACAATAGAATGCTACTCCAAGACTTCACTTTTTTGGCTCCTTGCTCTTGAATGCAAATGCTTGATCTTATTTGAATTCCTCTTTCTTGTCTAGTGAAAAAATGAATGTAAAACTTAGATTTATTAGCTTCCTTCCTAATTTTCCAACTATAAAATCCCAAAAGACTACATATGAAATTTGAATTTGAAAATTTGAAATGTCGCCTAGAACTTCCTAATTTTCCAACTATAAAATCCCAAAAGACTACATATGAAATTTGAATTTGAAAATTTGAAATGTCGCCTAGAACATATCAAAAGTTGAGTTTAAGGCACTTAATGAGGACCCATTCACCCTATGGTGAATGGTTCTTGACCTAAACCATCAGGACTCCTAGAATGTCGGGGCATTAATTTAATCCCCAACATTTGTTCAATGCAGGTTGTGGTGTCGGGAATTAAATAAAATTATGTTAAATAGGCCTTGGGATGCATGATAAAGGGGTATTAGGGGCCTATTAATGGGATTTTAAAATGCAATAATGAAAAGGTCGCCAAAATAGGTCCAACTAAGTGTGAAATTGTACTTTCTCCTAGAAAGGGGTACAATTTTCTACACTACACCTATTTTCTCTTTTCTCAGTGTTGTGACTATATTGCCCAATAGATAGGCACAGGTCTAGGATCACACTCCAATCTCACACCATCAAACACAAACTAGTAGCATAGGAGTACAATTAAATTTTTGTTCATGTATAACCTAGTGATATAACCAAGAATTTTTTTTAGTGAGCTTCAAACACATACATTTTGTGCAGGTTATGTGTGTACAACTATATCAACTATATAGGGGTTATATGTAGCCAGTTGACCTGGTCTAGTGACAATCTTGGGGACCAAGACTTCAAGTTGGGTTTGGTTGTCCTTGTCTTTCATTGATCATTTTATGTGATTCCAATACCTAGTAAGGTATAGCCCTGGGAATACCCTTCTGAGTCTAAGTTGAGCTTGAAGTGTAGGAGATCTAACCCACTCTCATAGATTTGGCCATTATTCTGCACAATTTGTTGATGAGTTGATTTCACTTGCATGATGACAACCCTAACCTTGTGAGTGAGATGTTTCTCTAGGAAGTGGAGCAATGATTTTGAGATCTAATATAATAGTGTCGTTGTCAGGGAGAGCTTAAGGGTGGTTTTTTTCTATTGAAAATGGTAAACAATTTGCATTTTTGTTATATGTTGAAGTTGGAATCTTGTCAACTTACACCAAAAAAATGGTTCTTGAAGAATGATAAGGGTTCGTGGGTTGAAAATAATTCGAAGACTTTGTTGGTGGCTTCCATTCATAATCAAGTTTATGCCTCAGATGTCTATGTGATTCAAGGGTTTCCTCACTATTGTGAGGCGGTGATTCTGTTGTTAAAGGGAAATTTTGTTGTTGTTGTTGTTGCTCATTGTTTCATGAGAGCATATCTAGTGACTACAACTAATTATCTGGTACTTTTTTCTTCCATTTTAAAGCATAGTTTATTTCTAGGTAAATAAATAAATTTATTTTTCTCGTCTCTTTACCATGTATAAGTGATTATAAATAGCTATGATGAGTTGGAATATATGCATATATCCTAGGGATACTTTAGAAAATGAACATATGATTCAAACCCTAGGAAGTGTAATAGAATGTATGTCTACGAATATTATGAGGATGAATCACCCTACTATTCGTATAGCCCAACACACATAAATGATTCACATTCAAACATACATGCATCCATACTTGAAAATAAGTTGATGGTATCCATAGGATTCTCAAGTTTGAAATGGAGTGTGAAGAAATAATCAAGGCATACAAATGTCTTGATTTTATTGATGGTCTGAGAAGGGAAATGATTGAAAAATCATTATCCTCAAGAACAAAAGTTGGAGGTAAACTTGTTGTTGATGAAAATGATTGTTTGGACATAGCATCAAGTAAAAGAGCAATATCAAGTGATGATTGTTTTTGCAAGTGGGTAGAAGGTGTTAGTGCACTATATGACAACAATACATATGAATATGATAGTGTTTGCATTGACCTTCAATTGGATCAATCATGCATGGGTGATTGTAATGAAGAAATCAATAATGGCCTACAAATTGAGAATGAGGAATATGACTATTATTTGTTGTAGTAGTATGGACGCTTAAGATGTGTATGCAAGAGATTCATCAGATGAATCGGATCAGGTAGTCGATATACACATGTTGGTGATGCAAGTGGTGAACAAGAAGATGTCTTCTTATTTAATCTCTTATCTTCTTTTGTTCCTTTTTCTAATTTTGAAGTGATTGATGATTGTTTGCATCGGGATGGATTAGACACAACTATACGTGAAAATAAAAATGCAAAAATGGGTATTTTTACAACTAATGATATTGATTTTGAAGAGTTTTCACTTGAACAATGTGAGTCGGGTGATCATATGGATGCATATGAGAGCCTTTTTCTTTGGTGTGCAAATTTTTGTCTTCATCATGCATAGTGCACTTCAAGTGGGTCATATGAAAGTAGTGTTGTTGAGTTGGGTGTGGAAAAAGTGTGCCATAGGTCTAATTGTTGCAACACATATTTCACAGTAGATTATTGAGATAAGATTGAAACATAAAGACAATTTGAAGAGTGTAGTTCTTCACCTAAAGTGTCTCATGATTTAAATGGTTGTGTTGATGGAGATTTCATCAACATAATTGATTCCAAGGTATGTTGGTTGCCTATTGTCCTAGAAGACTATGAAAATGAATATGAAGTTTTCCTTTGTTATGAAGATGGAGCTTGTTATGGTGTTGATGAAAGTGTGCCTGAGTTTGAGTGTTTCACTTGGTCCCAACATGCATCTTGTGATGGTTTTGAGTAGCAACATGTTATCCATGCTAATGATAAACCTATTGCTCAATTTTTTTTATGCTTGAGCTTTAAGATTTTCAATTTGATTTTCTATAAGATGAGTTTCCTTCTACATATCAACATAATGAAGAGGCGTGTTTTTATTTTCCATGTGAATTCAGGTTCTCTTTTTGTCTCAATTCACCTTTGAAGGTCAACAGGTAGGAAAATGCCATGGTTTTGTGTGGTGTTGGTCTAAGTTTTCAATTGTTGCCCCCCAATTGCTATCAATATGAAGAATGTAATGCATGCTAGTATGGTGACATATTTTTTGCAGTTGCCATATAATGGCAAGGTCAATGGTGGAACATGTTTTCACTCTCTTTGTGGAAATCACAATTTTGTGCATGTAAGAAGGTTGTGTTTATTGTAGATTTGTGGATGATAATTTTGGGTTGAGGGGAATCAGTTGCTTCAATAGCTTTGTCTTTAAACAAAGAAAGTGGATGAAGCAACTTGTCCATGGCCAAGTTACATGGTTATTCATGCAAGGTCTGACCTACAAAATAGTTTGGTAATTTTGTGCAACCATACCTTCAAAGTCGTGTGCCTTCATGTTATTGATTGTAAGTTTTTTCTCCTTGTAAATATTGTGTCTTGTCTTGTACATATTGTTGTTGTCCTTTATGGGCCAATCTCATCCTTTGTTCCCCACTTTGGTTTGTCTAGAGATTCTGAATTCTTGTTGTACTTGCAAGAGACACACGTCTCTAACCAGAGCCATTGTTGGGACTCAAAACTGCAATTGTCTTTTTACTTGAGTCCCTTCCCCTTTTTGTGCCTTAGCCATTTTTCCTAAGCTTGTAACCGATCTAAGAAATGAATCATGGTAGCATAGTCAAGTAGAGCATGGAAAGTTAAGCCCAATTTTCTTTTGAAGTTTTACAAAATTCGCCAAGGAATGAAAGTTATGGTCTTGTGGGTTTTGTCCATCTAATTCAATCTATATGACCCACAATGTCCTATCCTATTGGATTTCCTTGCAAATGTGCCATTCCACTTGATTTTCCCAAAAACTGTCTTAGGTGATAAAAATGATTGTGTGTCAGTTTTGCAGGAATCCATCTTCCATCTAAACTTCACCTCTTCATTATTTTCTATCTGGTTCACTTGGAATTTTCTTCTTGAGGGAAATTTCACTCCATCTGAATATTTGAAGGCATTTTCATGTGAACCAACCCATTCCATATCCTAACGGATTTCTCACATTTTCCACTTTCCCTCTAGTGCATTATGAAATTGACTAAGTAAAATCTTGTAGGCAAATGAAGGCCATCTTCTCGCAATGCTTACGTCATTGTGGGCATTTCCAAGTGAACATCTCCTTTCAACTGCACTTGTCCGATTCATTTCATTTTCCTCGCATCCATCCTTTTGTAGACTTTTATTTGCCATTTAGACTTCCCCTTTCTAGATTCTTTCATCCAATTCAAATGACTTCTCCCACAAGCCAGTTCCACATCATTTCCTTGCATCTGTACTTGAATGGCATCATATTGATACCATCTCACTATGCTTACATCATTGTGACATCACCATATCCAAACTTTTCCAATCCATATCATTCTCCTTATGCCATCATGATGCCATTATATCTGAAATCCCTTAGTTTTTCACCCTATTTCATTGATTTCATGTTGATGTCACCCCTTGTTGATGCCACTTGTGGGACATTCTATCCAAACCAAATATGTTAATAAGTACATATGCACTTGATTTTTCCACTTGGAACCTATCTTTTGTTTGCAATGACTCGATGGAACCTTTCGACCCACATGAAGATGATAAAGACCGATAATTGTATGTAAATGATTTGTGGGAGATCCAATGTGAACCAAATATATCTCCCAAAGGTGCAGATACACTTGCACCTAAAGGTCCCAAAAGAACTCAATAAGGGTAAAATTCCCACTTTTGATCCAATTGTCTTGATTTTTGCAATTGCTCCTCAGATGGATTTTATATGAAAATCAAAGTGTAGTTGGTACGTTTTACCAACCAAGAATTAATGTTGTATGGTTTCTTGTTACTTGGAGTGTTTCTTTGCAAATTTCAAATTCACTCACTGCTATTATTAATGGTCATGCCTTTTGTTTCATCTACTTGCATTAATGATGTCGCTCCCTCAACTACTAGTTTTTATTGCAAAACACATCTTTTGATTTGTAGTGTCCATTTTGGGCATGATTTGTCATCTACTATCCATTTTTTAATGATACAGTGTGCAACGATTAGGTTTGAACACCATGGTGTATATATTAGATTTTTGTCATAATTTTTAAGTTGAGGGGTTGGCTCGTTGTGTGTCCTTTAGACACCAAGGAAGTTGCAGGGAATCCATTAGCATTGTAATCCCTTTCATTGAGAAGATGCAGATTTGTGGAATAGAAGAAGATTGAAGAAGATTAATATTGTAATGAGATTGTGATGTAGAATGTCTCCATGACTTTTTGTATGTATTTAGGAAGGATTATTAGTTGCAACAAGAGATTTTCCCTTGTCACATTTGATAGTATGAATTTAACATTGAGTTAGATGAATGTGAACATTTGAAGACATTGCAAGGCTTGTAAC
The DNA here is from genome assembly GCA_007115665.2 of Sequoiadendron giganteum. NCBI lineage: Eukaryota > Viridiplantae > Streptophyta > Pinopsida > Cupressales > Cupressaceae > Sequoiadendron > Sequoiadendron giganteum. Next base: position 586,110,574 of record CM021103.1, on the reverse strand, counting down.
GATCTTTCTCATTTTTATGTATGAGTATATGTGGTTGTGTCTGGATTATTAAGTATGTTCTACTATAAGGTTTTATATCCATTGGTGAATGTTAATGCATAGCTACATGTTCTCTCTTTCCTATTTTCTCTCTTCTTGGTTTTGTGACTCAGTTGCCCAATAGATAGGCATCCATCTAGTATCACAATCCAATCTCACACCATCAAACACAAACAAATAGCATAGGAGTGTGATTAGTTTCTATACATGCATAACTTAGTGATATAATCGAGGATCTATTTTCAGTGAGCTTTAAACAAATATATTATGTGTGAGTTATGTGTATACAACTATATCATCTATATAGGGGTTATATGCAGCTATTTGTCCTTGGTCTACTGACAGTCTTTGGGACCAAGACTTCAAATTGGGTTTGGTAGTCCTTGTATTTTCATTTATCATTTAATGTGATTCGAATGCTTGTTAAGGTATACCTCTAGGAATACCCTCTTGAGTCTAAGTTGAGCTAGAAGCATAGAATATCTAACCCACTCTTGTAGGGTTGATCATTATCCCTTCACTTTTTTTTGATCAGTTGATTTCACTTGCATGATGACAACATTGGCCTTGTGATTGGTATTTTTCTTTAGGAAGTGGAGCAGTGATTTTGAGACTAACATGATTATCAATTGATTTGAGCTTAAAACTTATGGATGGTTTATGATGATTAACTAGATTGTATAATTGAATTGTATGGATTATGATTACATTTGGGTGGATTGATTTGGGATGTTTGGATTGGAGGGATGGAGAAAGGATAAATGGATTGTATGGGTTTAGATTACATGGACGACTATACTGGATATGATGGTTAGGATAGTGGAATTGATAGGAACCAATGACAAGGGAGAAAAAGTCTTGGAACAAGGATATAAGGATGGAGGGATTGCTTATGTAGGAGACAGGGGATTGAGTGGATGGATGGTGATAGCAGATAGGACAATAAACAATGGAGGATAGGATGGATCTCTAAGGACTGTTACAAAGGAAAGAGATGCTCCACACTAGATGTAGTGGCATTGAGGGTAGGAGGTGGTAAAGGATGCATGAGATGGGATGATGTGCAAGGAGGGTAAGATAGAAGAGAAATTAAGTTTTTTAATGTCTAAAGCATATATGAATATTTTCCCCCTAGTCTTTATCAAGATGAAAGGAAAAAAGGGAGAATGATTGGATAGAATGGGAGCAAGGAGATAGGATGAAAAATACGTGATGAATGATATTGGAGGATGTAGATACGATGTAGTAGATAGGATAACATGGACAAAGCTTGCCTCTAAGTGTAGAGTGCAAGAGGGTAGGGAATTACTCATGATTCCTAGTTTCCAAGTTTCCATCATGGTATTTTCCCTTGATGCCAAGAGAAGTTGTTTTCACTATTGGATGGATTATTTCTTTTACGCTTTTTTTGTTGAATTTTTGGAATAATATGGATGGAAATGGATGAGGATAAGGATTTGGATAAGTGGATTTGGAAGATAGTGGATCAATTATAGGGATATGAAGAACTCAAGCATCTATTTACGTGAATGGTATCCCTTGAAGAGGTACTACAAAGAGTCCTGATGATTGGAGATATGCTTATAAAAATTGCTAGAATGATGGAAAGGGTGATGAAATGGATGGGAAGATGGAAAAGGACAGGGATTTATGCAAAGGATTGAATTGAAGGGATGGAATGATGGACAATGCATGTTGGATAAGGAATGGGGTGTTGAAGGATAATTTATGATTTTTTTAAGACCACCATTGGCACACACCTTTAGGGGTAATGGGGTTGTGAAGTAGAAATGTATTTTGTATTTTGAGAGTTAGATGGAGGAGTGGAGGTCGATTTTGGGACATTGGAGCCCAAAATAGATTGATTAAATGATGGACTCGGGATAATGGATTTTGGGACATAATGGCCCAAAATAGATTTGGAAGATGAGATAATCTTAGATGGAGAGGACTTAGAAGTAGACGAAGCTTTTGGAGGAGTAAATTTGGATTATGCTTTGGGATGCATTGTCTCTTTTGTATGCTTGAGAATTTACATGGTTTTTGTTTTTTAATTCATAGGTCTTTGTGGCCTTTTGACTTTAACTTGTTTTTGGATCAAATTTTTCTTTGTTTTAGCATGTCTTTTTTAGGGAACATGGTGATTTTTAGATTTGTGTGGATTTTTGCCTTTATGTATTTGAGAATTAGCATTTGAATGTCTTCCAATAGCAATGGTGTGGTTGTGTGTAGAGGAATGATTTTTAAAATTTATGGATGGGTTAATTGAGGGAACATGTTGAAAGGAATTCAAGGATGTGTATTTGTTGATATTGATTGGGAATTTGAGGTAATAGAGTGTTGGACTTAGGAGTTATTGAGATAAAGGTGATGGGGTGAAGGATTGAGAGATATAAGGACCCAAGATGGATGGAAGGGATTTGGATTTGGCATTTGGGACATAAGGGCCCAAAATGGATGTGGATGAGGAAGAAATGTGCTTTGGGACATAAAAGCTCAAAATAGATTTGGAAGATGGGGGATATGGATGTTTAGGTTTAGATGAAGGGATTTGAAATTTGGGAGGAATACCCATGTCTTGAGCATGATTTTTGTAGTCGAGACCATGAGACTGTCGATTTGCTTTGATATGAAGGGGTTCTAAGATGCCTTGCTCATGAAGACCTAACCCTTTGCCTTGATAGTGTATGTTTTGATAAATTTGCTTGCTAATGTGATACTTGTTTTGGAAGAAAGATGTGAGACTATTTTGATGAGGATAGGAAGTGGAAGGTATTATAGGTTCTTGGAGGAAACCAAATTGGATAAATATAGATGAACCAATTTGATAGGTGTGAGGTTCATGGGTGTGTTGGATTGAGGTGATGGGATCTTAAGAAGGATTGAGATCATGAGGGGGATTAGGAGGGATGATTGGATTTTGAGATGGAAGGAGATCATGAGATGGAGTGGAATGGGTGCTTTGTTGTTAAGATGAGAGGAGACCATGAGATGGAGTGGAAGGAATGCTTTGATCTTGATTTGGATGGGAATTTATGGTAGCATGCTTTGGAGTAAGGGATAGGCATAATTGGATGTGTATAGAGGAAATGGGGGAGGATGGAAGCTTGGTGCTAGCAATGAGTGCATGGGTGGATTCTAGGAGTGGTGTACATGGATGAGAAAATGATTTTGGACATTTATGGATGGAGGATTTGATGTGTTTGAGGAATTGGAGGAATTTGGTAGATTTGAGAGATGAGAGGTAAGGGGATGGATGTGGATGAATGATATGGAGAAATTGCACAACTTTGTTTGTGCATGGGGATTTAAGCTCCTTTGCTACTAGTCCTTAGAGGGTGTGGTTAAAATATGTGGATGAAGTGGATTTTTTGTTGGATTGGAATGGTGTGGATTGTTTGTTGGATTCAAATGGTGTAGATTGGTAGGATGTAAGAGATGGGAAAGTGGAATAAGAAGTGGAGGCTTCAATAGATTCACAATTTGAAGATGGGGATAGGGATATTGAAAAGGAGTTGGAGATGGGGATTTGAGATGTGGATGGGGTTTGAGGGAAATCTTGGATGGTTGGTTGGTTTCCCTTGTCAAAAGAAAGGGAAGAATGAAAAATAGGAAATTAATTAGGATTTGATGGAGATGAGAAGGATGGGGGCTTGGCAACAATAATTAGGAGGTACCTAACCATGACATCATTATCTTGGCTTAAGTGGTAGGCAAGGGTGTAATCTAGGTCTTTAAGATTGGTAGGTTTTTGGATTTGAGGGATGGTGAATGGTGAGAGCTCATCTTGGTCCACAAGACTCACTATCATCAAAGGAATCATATTTGGGTTGGTCAATAAGACTAACCCCAACATCATTAAAGATTGGATGGGAGGTATAGAATGAAGACATCATGTTGGATGGGATTGGGATGGATTAAAGGGGATTTAAAAAAATTGAATAAGGATGAGTTGGAATGGATGGTTGGATGAGATAGTATATTAAAGCTCAGATTTTGGAATTGATTAAGCTCATATTTGGGACAAGATGGTTCTGCCGGAAGAAGGATAAGATTGTTTGAAGATTAGGATATGATTAATGTAGGATTAGAAGATGAAGTTTGATTAGGTTTAAGATGTTGATTTGGATTGTTACTTAGATTAGAAGACTAGAGATGGATGGATGGTTTATTGAGATTGTAGATGAAGTTAGATGTAAAGTTGGATTGGAAGAAAAATTTGATGAAGAAATGGAATGGGAATAGAAGATACAATTGTTGGATCTGATTATGGAATAGAGCTGGAAGAGGAGACTTTGAGACTGATTTTGGATGAACATTGAAAATAGAAGAATGGTATGACAGATGAAAGGTTGATTAGGAAAGTTGGAACTTGATTGTGGAAGAGGATGAAAATTAGGATAATGGATTAGAAATGGATTGGGTATAAGAAGAATGGGACAATGTATGAAAGGTTGATTAAGAAATTTGGATTTGGATTTTGGAAGAGGATAATAGATTAGAAGTGGATTGAAGATTAGAAGAATGGGATTTAAAGATTAAGATGAAGGATGAAAGTGGATTTGCATTGAAAAGAAATAGGTTGGACTAGGATGTGGATGAATGGATGAGGATGAGACAACAAAATGTAAAAGCATTGATTTGTGAATGAGTTGATCCATGAAAACACTAATTATGAATGCATTGATCTACAAATGTGTTTATTTTCTCACGTGAGCATTGATTTACAAGTTGATGACACTAAACTATAAGGATAAAGGAAATTTGGATTTTGGGATGGAGGGTGTTGGATTGGAGGAATAAATAAGGGATTTAGAGGAAAATATTGGATTATTTGTTTAGAATGAAGGTTTATTTTCTTGATTAAGGGAAGGATTTGAAAGCACGCCAAACAAAAAAATGGATTAATGAGATTTTAGACTAATAGGAATGCATTGGTTTTACACAAGAATGTAATGTCCCTAATAAGAATTATACTAATTTTAACCAAAATTATCAATTTTCCAAGCAAACAATGGATTTACAAGGTACCTTGGCTTGATTTAATCCCTGCAAACAAGTTAGAGATCACTTATAATAATAACTTAACAAGTAGAGTATCATGATTAAACGTTAGTAAGTCCATAGTGTTAATCCAATTATTTTACCCTAGGGATGCTCAACCATGGTGGAGCATGGAAGAGAGTGACTCAATAGGGTGCCTTAGTCTCTCTAGGCCCAAGGATGGATATACTCTCCTCCTCGGCCTCATGTGGCACATGCCATTCATATGAGGTGGCCTACCTAGTGAGGATTCTAATTCATTCGTTATCCCCTCATCTTGCCATCCTTTTCCATTTCCCCATGATTGGTCTCCATGTATCGTTACACCATGATAGGGAAGTGAGATTACAAAGGGTGTCCTGGTAGCCCAACTCTCCTAGGCCCAAAGGCATTACCCCTTTGACCCATGTGGGCTCATCTTGTCCCAAAGTAAGCTCTACCTCTACCACTTAGAAGTACATAATGATTAACTTCTCATAATACTATTTATCTAATGCATTACAAGAGAGCGATTGAAAGGTCTTAAGTTAGGATGAACAAGGTTGTTAGGGAGTCCTTTAGATACCTCAAGGGTACATGAGACTAAATCCATAGATGAAAGAGAAAAATGTCAAATAATCGAGAAGAGAGAGCAACCCAATCTCCACTTTCACTTCCCCAAAGTATAAAGTTCTTGGAGGCTTAGCCAAGATTGACAAGATTCCACTTCCAAGAGGGATGTATTTTGATTCACCACTTACTCTTGAAACATGGGAATCGAAGTTGTCCTCTAGCGTGATCAAATCCATATGTAGGCTCCCTAAAAGGAATGATCCAAGCGCTTTTGGTCACCCAAGATTGCACGAAACACTTGGTTATAATATCCTCCTATTTTATCTCCAACTAATTAATGTTCGACTACAAGAATGGGCCAAAACGTTTTTGGAATACCATTAAGTCCATTCCTCCTCCTGGTCAAATAAAGCAACTAAAATAATATCTATTTCAATCCCAGAGAACTCGCCATAAATCTATTAATGAACAGATTTTGTCACTAGTTTAGAGCATATGACTCGTCTAGTGACAACTACTAATAGTTGGATAGGTTGCAATCAAATAAACAACCTTCCTTTGTGTTTTAAAGGGACAGTTCCCTCTTAAAATAAAATTTGGAATGAGTGAATGGCATGCTGTTAACTTAAAAGAAGGTATTTTTTGAAAATGAATCTAATTAAGAGCAAGCACAAAGTCCCACAACTACCTATTTTGCAAAAATCTTAACTGAAAACCTCAAATCACCATTGAAGTTCTCTACCGTAAGAAAAGGACCATTCAAATGATGAGCCAAGAGACAAAATAAAAGATACCAATACCTCGCACAAAATAGTATCAGAAAATAAAATTGCACATTCATCATAAGACAACTCTATAAAATATGACCCAAAGATCACCAATTTTTTGCATTCATCTTCAAAAGAAAAAAAACAAAAAAAAAGAGTTCAAAGTCTCTTTCATCAAATATGTATACAATCTATATGGAAATATAGGAAACCTCCAAATTTACAAAACTTCTCTCAAACAATGATCAGTCGTCCAACATATATTGCCAAAAGATCATTTAAACATCACCTGCCGGCCTATATATAGGTTACAAAAGCGAAATTGTTTTTCCTATGTAATCGTTCCTTGAAGAGAGTATTTAACAAATTTACATCATAAAAATGCGTTAATATGAAAATAGTTTATTTTACAAACAATACTCTCTTCAGGGAAAATGACAAATTTTAAATTAGTGCACCTCCTACATCCTTCTCTTTCTCGTTCAGCTCAGGTCCACTTGTTTCATCTTTTGTTGGATTTTTTGCCTTGAAATTCTAAATCTGGTGATTGTAACAGAGATGACCTTTCCATTTGGAATTATAGTGATATTCAAGCGGGCTTTCCACATGGTAATAGCATTATTCACCTCCTCATCTTACGAACGAAAATTAAAATATATGAAAAATGAATTTGGAAAGAAATTTGTTTACATTCCTAGCATCCTCATGAGTTTTGCACGTGTAGTAGGTTAGATGCACAAGAAAATTGTACCCTGCTTTCTTCTGATTATGGCATTTCTTGCTCACATGAGCCATTTGCCTGCAGTCTTCCAAGAGTATGATATAATCGTTGACATACCTAGGCAATTTGAACGGAGTGCTTTCAAAACCCCCAATTCTGACATATGTAAATTTGTCAAATTAGATGAAGAAGCTACCAAACTGAATTAAGAGTTGTGTTGCTTCCTAAGAAATTCTCGTTTTGGGATTACCATTTATCCTCTTGACATCGTGCATACAAAATGCATCATTCACCCGTCTGTAATCCTTGTTTCCACACTCCTCGTGAAGTTGAGGATAATAATCATATGCCTAGTGCTATTTGTGAAAGTTCCAGAAGTCCCCAATCCTGGCCATACTGTTTAAGTACTTGCTATGGCATAGAACAAATATGAGCACATATGAAACTGATACTTCTCAGAGAAATTCATGAGTTGATCATGTATGCGATCACTGATCAGTTTTACCCAGTCTATATATTGTGATTCATTGCAAATAGCTAAAATAAACTAGCACATCTATCTCACAAAAAATACTACTATGTGAAGCAATGTAATCATGTCTAACATGTCATCTTGAAATGATACCTCTGTAATGCTTTAGGGATATGAGATTTCCCTTTCTTCTCTTTTGTCAACCAATGCTTGGCTATGCTTGTGAGACACCAATCTTTCTTATCCAAGTAATAGCTCCATCCTATTTCTACAAACATATCTACAAATTCATCTTGTACAGGCAGTTTGAAGGTAATGCCTATTGACTCAACATCCAATCTTGCTATCACCATACCGTCTTCTGTTCTCACCTCACTAGTGTCAACATGATAATTTTTAACACAAGCAAGGACTAAGTCAAGGAATTGAACTACTGGTGGGAAACCTCCCGCATGAGCAAGCCCGCTTGCGAAATTTTTCTCTGCCATAGAAGATCTAAGGTTTGTGTTCGTTCTCTTCAAAAAATCTTGTAAGTCAATATGCCCCAATTTTGTATCTTTAACTCCCGCCAAATCATTTTGAATAATAGATGCCACATTGAATCCCAAGTATTTATATTTCATTTTGGCAAACCTCAATAACCACCGAATTGAGTGATCAACAATTTTCAATCGAAATTGATGTGTCACTGGCAAGAATGAATTTTCCGGGACTGTTTGATATATGGGATACACGGAATTCATGAAAACTTAACAGATAATTGGAACAACTTCAACACAACAGCGTTCGAAATAAAAGAAATGTTTGTGAGAACTGACCTTTAGCTACAGTGGCTAGTGAGAGAATGAACTTTAGCTGGTGGAAGTTGACTGTAACTGTCACAGTGAAAACTCTGCTTTCGATTAAAATCTCAAGCTCAAGACAAAGTGCAAGTATAAACTTAAAACCTTCAATGAATTTGTACTTGGAGATTAGGGCATGTGAATCGGCCTTAATAATGAATCAACTCAATTGATAAGGGGACTTACTCTCAAAGTTTCCGTGAGGTGTAGAGTCAACAAAATCCTTTTTTAGCGAACTTTTCCTTTCGTGAACCTCAAAATCTTCTAACCTCTTTGTTTCATTCTTCGGCAGAGATTAACTTTCATGAACCAACTATATGGCGAAACAATCAGTTTGTGAGCCAAACAAATTTCTGATTTCAACCTTAAAATAGTTTGAAAGAAATCTTCTTCTTCAGCAGCATTGTCCTTCGACGAAGTCATGAGTTCTCGAACTAAGAAAACTGCCGAAACATGAGTGTCTTCTTCTTTTCAGAAAGAAATCAGATTCACAAACTAAGACTTATACTGACAACACTTTTGAGATAAGAATTTTTGGCAAAATAAAGAGTTTACAAACTAAGGAGATTGCCGAAAAAGAGAAAGCAAGAGAATATGATAACTTCACATGAAAGACAAATGATAAAGAGTACAAAGTGCTTTTCAGTGAACCAGTAGGTTCTTGAACTGGAGAACCTGCCAAAAAGGTTTGTTGGGGACTTAACTTGCCGAAAAAGACAAAGGACTTAGAGCCAAGGGACAAATTTGTACTGAAGACTTGTGAACAACAGAGAACAAAGACTTAACTTGAACCAGACCAATATTTAGTCGCAAAAGGAGAATGACTCAAAATTTGGGTAACACCTTGAAAAATCTTGAATCCACAAAAGATTGATAGCTCTGTTGGTAGCACACCCAAATTGGTATTTGGGAGGTCCCCTTTTCAACTCCTAGCTAGCACATTGTGGCAAGGTATTGAATACCATTATCCAAAGAACATCACTATTTTGTTTTCTATGAACTTAATACATATAACATTTGAATTATAACATCATTCATAAACTCATCTTCTATATGAAATAAATTATTCTCTCAGATTGTTTCAAACTTGGCAACTAAGCAGCTTACGGAGGTCTTGTTTCAGCTTCTGATTCACAGAATTGCAAATATGGTTAAGAGTTTTTCTCGAGAATATCACAGCTTGTACGGTTCCTGCTTTTCTATAGAATACATGTTTTGCACATTGGTTTCTTGTCTGGTACTTCACATTTGTCACTATGTAATAGCAGGACACGGGTATAACTAAACCTGGCATTTAAACAGTATTTATTAGTGTATGGCAGCCCTTGTTTATTTGGTGTAGAAAATTTCATTAAAACTTTTAAACTTTGGCCCAAGAATAGACTTGATCAGAGACTTCCACAAATTGTTACTATTTGTAAGGGATTCAAATGACACACTAAACAATTTCAAGGTATAAACAGTCAATAATGTCTAAAAGAAAATGATTATCCAATTCCTAATTACTTGCTTTGGTCCATTTGCCTAAATTAACCACAAACCAATTTTATTGATCCATTTGTAGCAAGTCCAAGAGAAAATGTATAAAGGCTCAAGGATATCCACAGTTTTGCATAAGCACACCCATGTGAAAAAAAGTGCCAGTAATTTTCGGATGTTAATGCATCAATCATGAAGGCAGAACATTATATGAAATATTCACATGCAAGAGATACCTTTGCAACAGTTTGACTCAAAGAACCTGATCTCTAAAACCCAGACAGTAGAGCCATGTTTAAATCTACTTTTTACTTAAAAACAGATATCGTATAAAGAATAAAGACTCTATTACAGTATCCTATCCATCTATACAGGTGCTAGAAATTCTGTCATCTGTCAAAACTAAAAGCCATCTAACCAGAAAAATGATTAATTGTGTAACAAAAGGTTAAATAACACATCAAGTTCATTAGGAGATTGAGAGAAATGTGTAAAGTGATAAATGCATTGCTACGGAATGTTAATCATCTATACAGATTCAAGAAAATTCCTATATTAGTCAAAAGCTAGTTAAATGGAAGAAAGTATCAGCTGTACAGTAGTAGGATTAAATACTTCAAAATTTTATTTTGTCAAGCAAAAGAAGCATATACAAATGTAGTAAGCCTTTTTTGTGAACGCAGCTATTAATATAATTCAAATGCTAAATACCATCATGATATGGAAGATAGCAATATCATGAAGAGAACCAGTGAGTGGAAGCAAAAACAAGCATTTATGACCCTTTGAGAAGTTGAATATATGTTGATCTGGCATGCTAAAAAAATGGTTTATAATATGCCAGAGCATGAACAATAAATAATTTTTTAAGTTGTTAATTACTTTAGCAAGAAAGTGTACATGTGTGCCCCAACGTAGAGCAAACATAAAGCAAAGGAAGGTGCTCAAAGTAGGCAGGAATACATTTTTCATGCCATATGCTCAAACTCCTCATGAAATCAAAGTTGTTTACAAAACAACTCCAGATTATAACATCAATAACAATTCAATCAACAACAGTGATAACCTCAAATTCTATCAGAGATAAATTATTATCTTCCTTTACTGCAAAATTGGCATCTTCGGTTGGTTCAATCTGTCCCCATCTATCAACTGACAGCCTCATAGACCCACGAAACATGTCAATTTTGGCATTCCGCAGTATTACTGTTGCTCCAGGCTTCATCAATTCCACTAAATAAAAAAGTTAACAGGCAAGTACAAGAGGTAATTAGGTTCTCTACATGGTAGAAACTAGGAGAGAGTCAAACCAATGTAATGCGTAGAAATGTAAAAGGCACAAGTAAAAGAAAATATAGACTTTTCACTGAATATGCAAATCAACAGCTTTTGCTCAGAATCCAAGCAAATAATTTCAAGACTGTCACTACTTTTGTATTGGACTTTGGTAGTAGAGGCATTTTTTATATGTTCACTTTTTGTTTGCGGCTCTTCAATTGTCAAAAAAACCCATGTTCCAAGGGCCTGTCCCAACCCGTTGGCACCATGTCCTCTCATCTGTCCCCCATACAATTTTCCTATTCAAATATCATTTCTAGGATTTTGGGAGTAGGGTCCAGGCATCCCTTTTCAAATTTACTCTGAAGGTAACTCTGTAAAACTGAAAACTTATATTTGCTTTTCAAGGTATAAGTCAAACAAACTCATATGAATGTTTAGTCTATCTCATGGTAGACATGTCCATAAAGAGATTTAACATAAGAGGTCCAAAAAATGTAAAATAAATTTGAACAAAAAATTTAAAAAGTTTTACAAAATGAAAATTCGAAAATATAGAATGTTTCAAACAAAGAACATCGTCTATATAATAACTAATTTAATAGAGATTATTTAATTGTAATGCCCAAGGAGAGACCCTTTTGTAGATTTACCTAGTGCATCGTTTTGGCCCTTGTTTTATCAAGATTCATATGATTTTATTAAAAATTAGTTGTAGAATTTTGCTTCTGTGACTTGGACACTACCTATGCATTAGCTATTCTTGGTAAGATGGTTAACATGACGAGGCAGCGTTAATATAATATGATTATTGATGATACATGAAGATTATGTTTAACTAAATTGGAATATGGATGTTTATAATTAGTTTGCCATGTTATATGGAAGATGTCATGATTATATCTGGCTTGTGTGCAAATCACAGGGCCTATATGCAAACCAAGCAAAGTTGAAGGGAGGTGCACAGTTCCATGGGAGGATAAGTCAACTCAAAAATGAATTGACCTGAGTGATTTAGGCAAAGTGGGAAAACAGAAAGAAATTCCGCTAATGTGCTATTTGCTGATATAGCTATCTGTCAACTGAATAACTGCTATATTCTGAAAGATTCGATCAGTAGAATTTAAACAGTTAATCCAGCAGGGTGAGTCTTCACTGAATTTACAACCAAGCAGATACAGATATTTCCCCTTTAAAAAGTGAAATCTTGCATTAAAAAAGGCATTCAAAATGATTAATGGATAAAGGCATGTGGAAAAACTTATTGGCAAATCTGATTTCCTGTGTCAAATCATTGATGCAAAAAAAAGCTATAGGGAGAGGCAAAAGAATGGAGACTTCGTCAAGAAACATCATAATCCCATCACAAGATTATCGCATTATCAGCTTTATCTACAATGGATGGAGAGGGAAGTATACAATAATTAAGAAGAGACCTATAAAGAGGAGGGGGGCAGGAAGGGGGAGGAGGGTTGCCTGGTTACTAGCATGATGCTTGGATGCTTTGGATACTTGAATGATGTTGAAATACTAAAAAAGTTTCTGTGGTTAGCTGAAAGGAGGAAAAAATGAGTGATTTAGCGAGGAAGTGATTTTAAAAGTGGGAATTGAAGGCTGGAACCAGAGCCAATTCCTTAATTTGAAGGCTACATTTAAGGTATTTATTGAAGCCTAAGTGTTAGTTGAAAAACTACTGAGAGCTTTCGTTCATTAAATTGTTATGTTAACAAGGTGATTGTTTATTTTCTCTTCCCCTTGCTTGCTTATCACCAGCATGTGTGAGTGCTTTAGGTGAAGGGAATAATGAAGAGAAGTTATCAAAAAAGAATCGGTTGCACTATGAAGTTTATTTCAAATGTCAGAAGTGGCTAGAGGCCTTGACTGTGCATCAAGTCAGAGGGTTAAACTAAAATCCAATGTATGTGAATGCTTGGTAAGGAGATTATGTGAGAAGGTTATCACAAAGGAACTTGCTGCACTGTGAAAATTATAAAAGCCAGAAGCAGCTAGAGGCCTCCACTATGCATTTGATGAACAACTATTGAGAGTTTTGGTTCATTAGATTGTTATGTTGACAAGCTGATTGTTTATTTTTCTCTTCCCCTTGCTTGCTTATTGCCAACATGTGTGAATGCTTTGAGTGAAGGGAATAATGAAGAGAAGAAGTTATCATAAAGGAATTGGTTGCACTATAAATCTTATTTCAATCATCGGAGGTGGCTAGAGGCCTTGACTGTGCATTAAGTGAGAGGGTTAAACTAAAATCCAATGCATGTGAATGCTTGGTAAGGAGATAATGATGTAAGCAGGTTATCACAAAGGAACTAGTTGCATTGTGAAATTTATAAAAGCCAGAAGTGGCTAGAGGCCTCCACTGTGTGTTGATGAAGGAAGCAAACTAAAGCCACTATCGTGGGTGCTAACCACCTCTTAATCTCACTCCATGTAAAAAGTGAGGGGATACAAGCTTTACATAAAGCCTTGGGGAAGGGGACAACCCTGCTGGTGGCCCTGTTGCAAATACGTAAAGATTTATTGGTTTGTGCATAGGAAGTACAAATATACTGCAGCTCCCAAATCCCTCTTGGCTGGTCTAGTGGGCTTTATTGAAAAGTGTTTTGTCATATTTTTATTTTGTGAAAGCTTTTCTTGTCTGCATGAAATGTGAATTTTGAAGAGGCTGGATAACATATTGCAACTCATTATTTGATCTTGCTGCTTATGATAACCCTATTGGCTGGTCCAATGTGTCTTTATCAAAGTTCTCCACTTACTGTTAGTTTAAATATCATTTATTGGATTTTTATTTAAAAAAATACTCCTGTTTGCATGCAAGGAGATTTATGATTTATGTTTTGGTTGAGTGCGGAAGGGCAAAAAACCATGTTTTTCACGTTTGGCATCCCTCCTCACAAGTCCAATTGCCATTGTTATGTTGTTTCACTTATTATCCAGTTGAAAGGTTTTACAGATTTTATTTGTGAAAGCTTCTTTTGTAAATTGGTTGGTGTGATAATCTGTCTTCCCTTGAATTGTGTAGCATTCCTTCTCTAAGATTCCAGGTGGTCCCATGAGTTGGAAAAAATGAAGGAATATAGCTTGGGTGTGAAAGAATCAAGTGTGGATAGTTGGGAAAGTTTTGGGGAAGAACAAATAAAGTCTACCGGAAAATTTTGTGAGCAAAAAATGCTTCAGCAGATGACAAATAATTCCCTCATTACCTCTTATGGACCCCTGCACTTGTTGTGCAGATGGCCAGGGGGTTAAACAGCAACACTTCCCTCTGCTTGCTATGGAGAAATAATTGGCTTTGCAGCTCCAACCCTCAGTTATGGGTGAACATGTTTCATTCACTCTCTATTATTTTCCTGAATTGAAGAACTAGTGAAGTTCTCATGTTGGTTAATGATTCATTGAAATTCTTTGTGTTAGTGCTGGTTTAATTATCTCTGCATTAACACGTTTTGCTGCATGAATGAAATAGCTCAAAGCAAGCAGGATGAGGAGACTTCATTCTTGTAGTATGTTTTTAGGATCAGGTGTATGTAATACTTCAAGTGATAAATTACGTATGACTTGAGGATTGATTTAACCATGTGAGGAAACTAAAGACCATAGAAGCATAAATCACAATTAATTGCAAGTGTTCACGAATTACATGTTTTAGCAATTTTTCCCCTAAAAATTATGATTTTATGAATAAATTGCTGTAAATGGTCTTTTGTAATTTTTCCCACATAATCGAAAAAAAATTACAATAAACTTGGCAAAATCATGTATAGTAACAGGTTATGGCAATTTTTGACATTATTTACTGATTTTGACTTCAGCCCATATTTTTTTGTTGCAATAGAGTTTAATACACATTTTTGCCATTTGTTTGAGGGCATTTTACCTTGTTTAGAAGTGGCAACAGCATTCTGCCTTCAGACTGCAACTGCTCCTTCGCCTTTTACCTTCAGATTGTGACTTTGATGATTGCGTCACTGCATTTTACCTTCATAGTTCACAGTCTCTTCTCCATTTTTGCATAGTCCTCGACAAATTTGCAGACTGTTGTCCATTTTTTGTTGTGCAGTGACCACAGTCAAGCACTAAATACAATGGGTTAGACACAGGTTATCTCTTTATATCTTAAGGCAATAACAGTCAAAAGAACTATGGCATTTGCCTTAGCTGTTTGTTAAAAAGACAATGGTCATTATTTTTTGCTGCTATCAGTTGACACTGAATTCAATGATTTCAGCTCCTTTGCACATGATTTTTGCTGCCAACACCCAGAATCTAATCATAGCTGAAGCTTGATAGCAAGGTTCCCAAGTATTAGACTGCCAGCCTTACAGAATGGCAGCAAGGTTCAAGCATGATATTAAGGTTCTAAACTATAAATAATAATTTCGGTTTTAATCTCTATTTGTTTTCCAGAATTTCATGAAAAGGTAGCATAGTTCTAGTATAATCTAACGACCTCAAAAAATGCTTCAGCATTCTCATTAAAACTCTTCCTTTGGACAGTTCTTTAGATTTTTTTAACAAAATTTGTCATTTTCATTTATTAAATGCCTATGTTACCAGGTCCTGATATGGGTCTGGTTTGGGTTTGGGCCCAGGGCCGATTCTCCCCAGGGTTCGCCCAAGGTACCGCCCGAGCACCCTGGGTTCCTTGTGATGCAATGCAATGTACTCAAGTGATATAAACATAAATGAAGAAATATTTATTCCACAATTCATAAGTTAAACTCTCACTTTTAGTTTGCTCTTTATATCTTAATGTTATTAAAATGCATTTAAATTTAAACAACAGCAGGAATTTCTCTCTTCTTTTGTTGTGCAATTTTCTACTTTTTTGAAAACCCGATTTTCTGGAAAAATCTAACCTTTTGCTGTTTTTTCCCCTTTTCGTCGCTATGCTAAAGACAACTGTTGTCTTATGTTGTAGATGACTCTTAATGTATGGCAATCCTTATTCGTCCATATTGCACTCTAGATTGAACAATGTTATCAACACTATACATATCCGTGCCTTCTTTAGTATTTGGCTTTGGGATAAATGAGCAGCTTTCTATTAGACTTGCCAATTCTACTCAGTTACGAAACAGAGGTTATATATACCCTATTTCATAGGGTCATCCTTAATAACAATTATAAATTGATGTTGTGGTCAGTTGACCACATTATATCAGCTTGTGACTGCTATATTCTTTGAATGATAAGTAGATTACATATTTATATAGAGCTTCTTCTTCTCTACACTAATACTGTGTTAAGTTTGAATTGCATATGATTGGGCTTGTATGTATATCTTGTGCCTTGACTGAGTTATAAATGTATCCTTGGGAATATTATTCATTCATATAAAACAAGTCCATAAATGACTTTGTTGGCTGAGATATGTTTTAAGTATACGATTGAGAAATGATGATCTCTTCAAGGTGCAATGGCTGTTGATTAAAGGCAACTGGGATGATGTTTGTATTTTGTAAGGCTTTGTGTTGAATGTCCACATAATGCCTTCTAGGAATAAATTGACATACTCCACCTTGTTCAAATAAAGTATTAAGGTATTGAACAAATGCCCACCATTGACTGCATTCAGTCCTACAGCCAAGAGGCTCCAATGACGATAAAAGAAAAGCATGATGCTCTGTATGTCCAAACTGTAGCAAGTGGCTCCTACTACGCTTTTGACTTTCATAGATCCTAAAGTGATTGATTGAAGTTTGACACTTCCAAAAGCTCCCTGCACCACTTATCTATTTTGATCAAATAGTGCAGATGTGAAGAGAAATGTAATGTCCGTATTTGGCAAATTCCTGATTTTACACCTGCAAACAATATTAATCACTAAAAACTGACATTAGTAATAATAAGTAACAGAAAATTGTGATAATTTCCAAATCCCATACATCAAGGCATCATAATATTAAGATCAATAAATCATAGCATCATTAATATTTGGATCAATGCATCATAGCATATTCCTTGCAGCCAATCACATTGTGAATTCATTGGAACTGCTTGCTAACAGCAATCTCAAGGCTGGTCATACTTGTAATGCAAGAGCATGGAAGGTGGGCCACCCTTCCATCCCTCAGTCCCCCTTGGAGGCCAGCCATCCTCCTTGATCAAGCCCAAGAGCATGAAAGGCTGGTTGTCCATTCCACCTCCTGGCCCACGAGCATGGAAGGCTGACCATCTTTTCTATCTCTAGGTAGCATACCTGATAAGAGCATGAAGGCTGGCCATCCTTTCATCTCTAGTGAACTCAGAAAGCTGGATGTCCTTCCTATTTGCAAAACAGTTCCTCGAATTCAAGACATGATTTCTCAAGGAATATGCTAGATTATGTCTAAATAAATACCTCTTGATGAAATGATAAATTTATTCTTAAATGGCTGCCACCAATTATATTTCTGAATATTATTAATTGTTGTTCTCAATTTCTATTTCAAATTGGTGTCCTAGATTTCTTTTTCTATTTCTTCTTGATTCATCCTTTCTCCACAAGGAAATGATCTCCCTTTTATATCTTATTATTGAAGGAGTCACAACCTTTTATATTTGAAGGAGTCACAACCTTTCATATTAGGAGTCACAATCTTTCACATTAGGAGTCACATAATATTTGTTCTTCATTGATTGATTGATTGATTGAATGATGTTATGGATGTCTTTCTCAAATGAAATGCTCTCCCTTTTATATCTCACGTTTGAGGGAGTTACTATTCTTCACCTCTATTGCATTTTCATTAGTTACAACTCTTCATCGCTGCTTTTGGAGAATAATAATTTAATTTTAAATAAGTTAATTTGTTAGTGCTGCTGTCTATTACTTGTAATCAGTCGTAGTAATTATTCACTATTCCCTTTCCTTCTAGATCTACCTTCCTTATATAACATATCTTGCTCAAGGGACACAACCCTTCATAGGCTGGTTGACCATTCTTAACAACTTAATCTTTATTTAATGTCAATTTGGTGTAATATTAATTCTCTTTATTGATTTCTTTTAAAACATGGGCTGCAGACCATATGGATTTCGTTTGAAACATAGGCTGCAGACATTTAAGAATAAAACAGGACATTACAAGAAATAATCTCTAGAGGTAATTAGGCAAAGCATTGAAAAAGAAATTTTGCAAGACCAAGTTCCTTAAAGTGTAAAGAAGGGATGTGGACTGTCCAAATCACGTTTAATCACTGATTTCATGAGATAAAAGGCTTGCCAAGCTTGAAATCTCAAAGAAAAGCTTGAGTAACTTCACCTGGACAAGAAAATCCAAATGGTAAGTGCATGCAAATTCAAGCAGAAAGGGGGCTGCATTTGAAGCTCTGCAAGCCATCAAACAAATCTAATCCAATGGCTGGCAGATCCTATGAAAGATAAAAGGTAACACGGTATCATCCAAAATGCCTTCAATATATAAAGCTGTAGAAGGTAAACCCCTTAAATAATATTCAATTATAAATACTTCCAAAGTTCCAAATACAAAAGAGAATATTCACTTAACCACTCATATGGTAACTGATCATCACTTTATGAAAGACTGGCTGCCAGCCTTTACCATTTACACCTATTGTTTATCTTTTAAAAGATTTTGCCAGCCTTTACGATTTACACCTATTGTTTATCTTTTAAAGGATTTTGATCTAACAACCAGCAGACTGTGATAAACAAAACAAAGCAACATCTGCAATTGAAAGATAAATTCCACCTGGTTCCCAATCGCTACTTTACAAAGTGAGAAGGCTTGATAGACTTGAAATCTCCCCACACCGTCAATCTTTTGATAAGACTCAATCTAATGATTGACACAATCAAACAAGGAAGCAAAGACAACTCCCACAATTTAAAGGGGAATGCATGTGTGTAATGTTCCCTTTTGGGATAACCCTAAACCTTTCCCTAGAATCACAAATTTATGTAGTTAGGGTTATAACTTACCAATTAAATGCTTTAAGCAAGATAAATCTTGGTTTAGGTCTTGCAACCATGTTAGATAATATTGGGATATGATTCCTATGATCAAACATATATAATAAATGCTTATCTATTTGAAGTTTGAACCATGTAAATACGTAACTTATTTCAAATATATTTAAACTACACCATATCCATAATGCATAATGAAGTTTAATCATAATAGGAATTGGATGGGAAACATGATAGGTCTGCCTGAAGCTATCCCAGCTAAGCCCGAGAGTGAATATACCATCCCTCTTGGCCCCAAGTGGCAGACCCCCAGTCATCCACATGGAGTGGTCTACTTGTATCTGCATTCCCTATCCATGTTTCCTTATCTATCCTTCTTATGATTGAGACTCCATGAATCCTTCTCAGCAACCCATCCACGTAGAGATTGGGGAAAGCTATAATAGGAGGCCCATAGATTCCTCTTTCTAAACCCAAGAGCGGTCACACACCCCCTTGGCCCCAAGTGGCAGACCCCCAGTCATCCACATGGGGTGGTCTACTTAGAAAGTAATCTAGTATTTGCTCACCCTACTCGTACTTCCCCTTATTTCTCCCATGGTTGCTTGGTGGGAATTACAAACACAATAATATATCCAGTTTCATAGAGATTCATAAACATATCATTATTCACAATATACATCATAGTGCAAACCACAATACTAGCTAATATAAGGCTGATATATTCTAAGATGCAAACATATTAACAAATGCTGACTTCTGCCCTTGTCTGCTGAGTACAAATACTTATGTCTGATCAGCTCCAATTGCCTTGCTGTTCAATCTGTTTTAATATACAGAAGATATTGCTTAAAGAGAAACAAATAGATTAAGTTCGATGAATAATTATTAATAAGGATCAATAATTGCTGCAAGCATCATTATTGCATAATCATATAATATATATATGTATATTCATCATATATATATATTCAACTTACTTCCCTTATTGATTTATCATTTATCTCTCATTGAACTATCTTCTTCTTCACACATACTTCTTGATAATTGATATTAATCCCTTACATATTTAATGGCTGCTGCATTTATGAGTGCAGATTTTTATTTCAGATTGCTTCCATATCAAACTTTTATTAATTTCATTCCATTTCCTATTCATTCTCCTTCCTCTCCTTTGCAAATGATTTGACTCCCTTATGTATATTCCCATGTCTTCATTAAAGGGTGCATCCTTTGGGATAGACGCTTCCTACCAAAAGGACATGACTTTTTTTTAAACTAATTACTATTTTGATAATGGATCGCTGCCTTCTTTAATAATTTCTTATTTTAATAAATTAAATCTTCCTTATTTAATCGCTCCCTAAAGTCTTTAATGAATAGCTGCAGAAGATAATCGCTGCTCTCTTAATCATTTATCAGTCTTTTGGAAATCATTGCATATAAACTCTAATCGCCTTTTTATAACTCTTACTACTGCCTCTTTATTAATCGCTGACTTGATTAACAGCTGTCCATTAACATATTACTCTCTGCACTTTATAATATCAATCGCTGCACTTTTAATTAAAGATTGCTGCCCTTTTAACTATATCTTGTTAAAGTTTGCTGCCTTACGTATAATATTAACTTAGGCTTCAACATGGATAGGTCAGCACTAATATTACTTTTAATTTGCTGTTGTTTACTTATTTTATATTAATATATTATATTGTTTATTTATATATATATATATATATATAAAGTATTATATTATTAATTATAATGATTATAATTATAATAATATTTAAGTTGTCAATACTTATTTATATTTTTAATATTGTTATTTATTTATTTTATTTATTTGCATTTCAACGGTTTATACTTTAGTGTTGCAATTTTGGGAGCATGACGATGTGGAAATTGATTGCCACTCCCATAAAGTTGAAAAGGCTTGTCAACCTTGGAAGCTCCTTGTGTTGTCAATTACAGATTTTGATTCAACGAATGATAATTTCAATGTTTCATTAAGTGGAAAACTCTTTAATGATTTGAGGTTTTTGACCACTAGAATTAAAATTCACAGTTAATCATACAGAAGATTTGATCTTACAATTAGCAGGCCATGATACACAAAAAGAAGCAAAATCCGCAATGAATTGTTTGTGCCTCATGGCAATCCATCATAGAATGGGAAGGAAAGAAGAAAAAGATTATCTCAAGAGATCTTCATTCATTCATATGATTCGGTTGACCACCATTGAACCTTTATTGAAGCCCATACCACAAGATGATGATAATTGGCTCTTGGCCCTTGCAGAGATTTTGGCATATTACACCCTAAGACATATCTTTAATGTTTGGTGATACACAAATATTTACCAGGCTGGCTTGGAACCCAAGAATGGTGAATGCAAAGTCTAGATTCTAATGATAAAGTTTGTTTGTGTGTTGTTTTAGCAGTAGCACAGGAAAGATGTTACATTAATTTAGAGAAATACAAAAAAATAAAAGATTGAAGTTGAGGAAGATTAGAGACAGGGAGTCAACATTGGCTAATCCAAATTGCAAGTGTCATATAAAACAAAATAAACCCAAAAAAATATCTTTTTTGCCAAATAAAAAGTCTTTTGGGACTATGCTCCTCCTCTACACTCGGAACAAAAACAAATATACCCTCTTTTCTGCAGTTGTACATTTGGCTTTTTTTCCAACCATGACAGGAAAGTAAAATCCCAGGGATTAAATATCAACGTATTATCCTTAAATCTGTTTGCAGATTACCAAGACAGAGAACGTGACAATCTAGAAAATGAAATAAAAACAACCGGAGGTTTCAATTTGAGAAAATGAGATCTAGATTCTAGATACAGCAAAAAAAAATTAAAGCATATTTTCATGGCCTAGCATATTCCCTGTATCAGATACTAATGTGGGGAGATTAATAGGCACTCTAAGGAAAATAGAAACATTGAGGGGCGCGTAGATCTTACGCTCGATTCCAAATTGGTGCACACTCTCTCAACTCACAGGGGAGATTCCACATATTAGCACAATTCCTTTTGGACAAATTTTGAAGAAAAGAAACAAAGATATATTGGGTATGAACAATGATATGTGAATTAGGGTTGTGCAATGATGAACGCAAAGATTGACATACCTTGATCACCTCTGGCAGTGAATACAATGATGGCGGTGTCATCTCCGACAAGGCATTCAGAGAGACGCATTTGACGGCCCTGCGGCCCCTCTGACCTTCCCTTCTGCAAAACCGTCTTTGCATCTACCACTTTTACTAGCAGTGTATGCCCACTTGTGCCCGGCCTCAACTGCTCCACTTTCTTCAATTCCTCTGCCATTTCTCAGATCACGCCCCCGATCAATCTCAAAGTTAAAGGCGCTTCCAGCATAAAGCTTCGTGCAGAAAGGCAGAAACAACGATGTAATATTTAGGCTATGGTTTTAGGGAGGGCCAAATTTGTAAATAGGTGTCATTGACGAAAATTACGAGGTTCATTTTTTTTAACGAATACTTCTTATTAAATTTTTATATTAAAGAAGAGATAAATAGTACAATATTCAAAAAAAAAAAGAGGAAAAAAAAGAAAAGAAAAGGTGGCACTCATCGTGAGTTTAATAAATAAATAAATATAAAGGGGTTAAGTTCAAAAATAAAATTATGCAGTCAAGATTATGTCAGGTGAAGGAGGAGGGTCTTGATCATCAGGCTTCCTTCAAACATCATCAAGGTTGACATCTTCAATTAACTGTGAATTAATGAGAGCAACATCTTTTGTGTTCTCCTTGAGAGGCTACTAAGTACGGACCAGAGAAATGGTGAACAATAGACAAGAGAATTTGTCAATGTTCGTCTGGTCGATTGACCAACCAAAGTCTCACCTTGGAGATGGCGAACGAGAAGACTAAAAACATCCTCCATTAGCAATAGAGTCCTTAGGATTCTAAGGCAGAGGACCACATGAATGATAACCACAATCTCCATGAATTTCATGATCTCACCAAGCTAAGCAGTTGCATCCATGTTGACACTCTATAGAGGAGGTGGAGTCAGGGGGAACTCAAGCAACGGTGCAAGGGGCATTACCCTAGTGGTCCAACAACTCTTAGAGATGGACAACTTCAAATGAAACCTTGTTGGATTGCAATTGAATCTTCATAAGGACATTAGAGAAAATGATAGCTTTAGTGTACCCAAAAAAATGCTTATCAACAACATTGTGAGAAAAAAGAGCACCATTCCAATCTTTCCAAATATTGAAGAGAAAATCCACCCTGAAAGCACGCCAAAATTGGGTATACTTGTGTCAGAGACAAGGCTAGTCTTCAAGAAAAACCATGTGCTAAGTGAAAGGGGTGTTGGAACACAAATATCTATTAAGAGGGAGCGTGAATCAATAGATCAAAAAAAATTAACTTTTAACACCTCTTAAAGAAGATTAAAGATAATGCAAAGATCACACACAAAGATGCACATAACACTAAATATCCATGGAAAACCCAATATGGGAAAAAACACAATGAGAAATGTTTTTAGGATCTATTGTCCTAATCGAGCCTCACAATAGAACCTCACTATTTACAATGTTAAGGGCACCAACCCTAAGGAGACACCAATCCCCTTATTTAAGAGCACCAACTCTAAGGAAGCACCTACTCCCTAATCTAAGCACCAACTCGGTTTTCTAATGACACCAACCAATCATATTTATAATGAAATTATGGAGCAACAACTCCAAATTACAATTGATTCACAAGAATCTAATTCAATGTTACAGACTTACTTTGCAACTGCTCATTATCTTCTTTGCTTCATTGCAAGTATTCACTCTCTACTGTTGCTAACTTAGCAACTCATACCTTTGCATTTCTCTTCTCCCCTTTCTCTACTCTATTTCACACCTTTTCTATTATGAATACATACCGTAGATGATGTTTCATGTTATTTAGCCAAGGACTATTTCTCATTGCATTCTCTCCATCAGAACATTAACCCTCAACACTAATTATGATAGATTTATCTCTTCTTTCCTTCATCGACAAGCATCCTTACCTCAATCCATGCACCACCGACCTCATTCAATAAACTTTCTATTTTTAGCACCCTACAAACCCTAAATTAGATACACATTAAATGTTCTTATTTGCATGATTTGGTTTGTATTAGATCTTTTGCTTGATTGAGCATTGATGGTGTTGTCCATCCCTATTGATCACCAATAAATAAGTAGTTGGAGCAATTACTGCAATTAATTTCATCATTTGTGTCGTTTGTACCGCTTGACTGCGAGTTTCATCGTTTTAACACCTAACCATGTTGACAAAAGGAAAACTTTAAATGCAATCCATTGATCTCCTTCTTTGTGCCAAGATCGAATGGTTATCATTCAAATGCCTCGACTTTAAAACACAACCATTAGATCAATCTCCCTTTAAAACTATGTCGTTGATCTTACCATTATGTTGAGCATATATTCTCCTTTCAATTTGTCTTAAGACTTTGTCGATGCCATCATGTACACATGTTAGCATCACTTAGTGCAAATTAGAGCTTGACTAAGTGATTCACAACAATGATGTGAATTAGCTATGCAATGCAATCAACTTTTGACACTTGTCATCTTGAACATGTGTCCCCTTTCCATGTTTTTGTGCTGGTCAACATTGGGACCCACAAAGTTTTCACGAAATGGTAGAAATACTTCTTCAATTTTTTCGACCTTATGTTTCCTTTTCATCGAGGGTCGAGTGTTTTTAATCCTCCTTACCTTATTCTCAAAGTGTTTTGAAGGTCTTGAGAGACAATTCTAAACAATGATATCTTAAACTCTTTATACTTGTTGTGATTCGGGGGTCAAATATCATCCTTACCCTTTACCTTCTACCATCTTCCACTTCAACCACAAACCATCACTTTGAACTCTTAAAAATCCATTGACATTTTGGATGTCGAGGTTCGCTCTTACTGCTTACCTCTAACTTTTCTTTTGATAAGGCATAAACCTTCTTTTTTGCTTCGCAATGCCCAAATACTTCCTTCACAAGTGTTAGTTGACTTACCTCTTCGGGTATCGGCCTTCACACTTTCTTCTTACCACTTACCTACCTTTTTATGAGGCATAAGCCTTCCTACCAAATTATGATCCCCAAAGCCTTTCGGGTATCAATCTTTGACCTTTTGCTTCCTTCCTTCACTAATATTAATCTTTCATGCATTGACGCTTGGGGTTCCATCTTGCCCCTTTCTTAACTTTCTGATAAGGCATAAGCCTTAACACCAATCTACAACCCTCAAAACATTTTCGGGTATCGATATATGGGTTTCCACCATACTTCATACTTAACTTTATCTAAGTTGTAAGCCTTATCGCCGACCTTCGACCCCTGACAAGGTAAGGCGTAAACCAACTTTTTGAAGCCCAATGCCCAACACTTTTCAAACTTCCCACAATCTAACTTCTTTTTCTTTGTGCATTCGGTATGAAGTATGACTGAAGCCCAAAGTTTGAAACCTTTTGGACTTTACTATTCTTTCTTCATTTCTTTTGAGGCATTCAATATAAGGTATGGTTGAAGCTCGAAGTTTGACAACTAGCAGTATCAAGTAAGCCTTAAGCCCAAAGTTTGAAACTTGATTGAACTTTGTTGAAATAGATTAACTCATTCCTTTTTAGCAAGCGGTATAAGGTTTAAGCTCAATACCTCATGCCCAAACTTTTGTAGCTCTTCGAGACTTGCATTACAACCAATATTTTTTATTGAATCCACTGACATCAATGACAACTTATAATGTGCTTTCACATCAATCAACAATCTCCCCATCTGATATTACTTAGATATCCTTTTGACATCAATGACAATCAAATTGCCTACAATCTCCCCCTTTGTCATTGATGGAAAAACTAAATGCTCTATAGAAACATCAACATTGACCACTCTACACAACAACCATTCTCCCCCTTAGGCACACAATTGTTTCTAGTGGGTAAATGCAAGAAGATGAGTCCACTTTTAGTGGAAGTTTCAGAGTTACAAAAAAACCTAAAATCAGGCAAAATGAAATAGGATCTCATTTTTCTTCGAGACCCCAAGCCTAAATCCAAAACGGGATCTTGTTTCATGGCAGGATCTCGAGCCAACAATTATAACACGGGATCTTGTTTCATGGCGGGATCTCAAGCCAACAATTATAACATGGGATCCTGTTTGCTACGAAATAGGATCTCGTTTACCGCAAAATGAGATCCCATTTCGTAAAGGTATTTTCTTTTTAGAAATCACCTATGACCTTATTTTCACCAAATTTCAGATGGTGATACAATGGGATCCTGACTACAAACAACAACCATCTGCCACCAGGTAATTTTTTTTGTATTTTTTTCCTTTTTTTGCTATTTTGTTGAATATATTGAGGTTTTTTCTATTTTCTTTAAATTTGGTTTTTATTTTGCAAATTTCCTACAAAAAATAAACCCTATAAATTGAAAAATTAGGTTTTCATTTGCATTGCTTTATGTTTTAATTCTATATGAAAATATTTCAAGTTTTACATCTGCATGCAAATATTTCAAGTTTTAAATTTGCATGTGAATATTTCAAATCAGACAATAGTTGTTTTAAATTTGTATGCAAATATTTCAAAATAAGATAATACTTAATTTCTTCGAGGAAAAAATCTAGTTTTGTCTAAGTTTATTTCATTCCATTATTTAGCACTTATTTTAATTATT
Organism: Sequoiadendron giganteum; assembly: GCA_007115665.2. Lineage (NCBI taxonomy): Eukaryota > Viridiplantae > Streptophyta > Pinopsida > Cupressales > Cupressaceae > Sequoiadendron > Sequoiadendron giganteum. The sequence continues at coordinate 586,083,721 of CM021103.1, read as the reverse complement.
TAATCTAGCCACATACAACTAGTATTTGCAACACATGGCATCCATATGTACCCTTGCACAAACACCTACTTGAAACCCTAAAATATTGCAAAGCCACTCTCATCACAACATAAAACTAGAAATAACTCAATATCATGTAAGAAAAAACTCAACTATATTCAATTGATCCATTTTAACATAAAATTTTCAAGAAATATCCAATAGTAAAGGAAAGACCACCATAACATTAGGCTATTCATACCATAGCATAAATAATGACCATAAATATGACTACATAAAGGAGTTCTTACCATGAAGCGCATAATAGAAGTATCTAGTTACAAAACTCTTGAGAATTTGAGGATAAGTGAATTCGATAATTTGAGGATAAGTGAATCCACTTAAGAACCCAAGCATTGACACTTGACATAGTTTAAGATTTCCAAATCATGTTCATAAAAACAACTCATATTCATAGATTAAAAATAAAAATAAATAAAATAATTAGTGTGTGTAGGTGAGTTTGTTAAATGTTCTTACAGTTGAGAAAATCAACCATTATAACTAGATATTGGGCTAGTTCATTGACAATTAGACAAAGGTCTACATATTATATAATCATGCATAGTAGTATCTAGATAGTTGACACATGCCTAAGAATTACTCCTTTTCTAGACAAACATCAATAGCCTTGGTGGAGTTATCTCTACTTTTGTAAAGGTATAGATCTAATACCATTCAAGCATCTCTATAGTCCTAGTAGAGATACCTAGTTAAAGGCCATGTTAAGCTTAAAGTAAATGCACCCACATCATAAAATTAACATCAATATCCCTATTGAATGTATGATCAAAATTTTCCACAACCAACTCAAGGTCAAAATTATCATGTTGATCACATTAATCAAATCCAAGGATAAAAATCCTCTCAATCACCCATCAACCCCATCCAAGAGCCAAAATTCCACCCATTTTACCCAAAAACCTTTACCTAATGGTATTTTCTTAGTGAATAGATACTTTGAAAAGCCTAATATTACCTAGCCACCTAATGATGCATTTGCATCTTTCTTTCAAAGTAAAAATATCCCATTGCAAATTAAATGCGTCAAATCATGAAATATCAAGGAAAAGGATTAGGCATTCATGAACAAGGAATCCTTGAACACATCCATATTTATGCAATCCAAGGATTTTGAGGTATTGGATATAAATCTCTAATTAAGAAGAATAAGGATGTTACTCACATGAGCATTAGGGTAACTTCTCCCCACATCAAAATAAATTCATCTAATCATTCTACCAAGAAAATTACTAATATCAATCCTTTCATTAACCTACCACACTCACCACCAACCATTTCATTGATCTTATACCAATCCTTTCATCAACTCCATAATTAAACTTAATTGTTCACCTCCTTTTTTCATCACTATGGATCAACATTTAATCACACACCATTCAACATCTTCCGTAATGATGAATCAATCACCTCCTTCATGGGACTTAAATATCACAGCTTTCTCGAGGATTATAAAATAGGAATTGAATTAGACTAGGATACTTTATCATATCCTAGTAAGTCCCTCTAAATGGATAAAATTATTTATCCCAAAAGGTCTCAATCCAAAAAAAATCAAAGGCCAAAGGTCCACAATTCTACATGAACAAAAAAATCCCCACACAAGTGTTATCAATTACCTCCTAAATGTACATTTTAAAAAAAGGATATGTAATTTAATGAAAAGTGTACTAACAATTAATTATTGGTAGGGGATTGAAAGTAATTGATAAATAACATAGAACAATAGTTCATCAAAATGTGGCTAGAAAACTAGATTTCACATCACATTAACAAAAAAAAATTATAGGTAGACTTGATCCACATCTCATTCTCAAGGGATGATCATAAAATTCATATCATGATCTCATATCACATTTTCTCTTTACACACGTAGGTCACATAAGAGGGCTACACCCACATAGACCACATTATTCAAGGTCTTGAACGAGGTTTCATTGTATGACCTAGTCTTTCCAATGCAACCTAGTCTAATTCTAATGTAACTTGTAGGGATCTATCTGCATATGTGTCTTGACCTATTTGTGACAAATTTTTGTGCCAAAAAGCATAACAATATTGTTTTCGAGACAAGAGGAGAAGACCTAGACAAGTATCTTAGTCACAAGCCAAGAACCCATAATTATCGAACAAGATTGTTGTCATTCCTTGAGCACAACGATACTAATGAAGATATCTAATGAACTAGTGTACGTAATGAAAATATATGCCTCTAAATTCCTACTAAATTTTACTACTCTTATGTGTGATTCCATGAATTCCAAATGATTTCTAATAACCTAGGAATGTCCATAAATACATGTTTTTAGTCACTCAATTGAATATTTTTAGTGCATAGGCTAACAAAGTAATTACTAGTCTTTGGAAAGGTTGGCTCAAGAGTAGGAGATTTGAATTTTGGATGAGGTGAAATAGGTCATGTCATGTGTCATATGTTATTAATTACCTCCTAAATGTACATTTTAAAAAAATTATATGTAATTTAATGAAATTTGGTTACCTTGGGCAACTTCACCAAATTTGATCTCCTTAAGCCATCATGATAAAGTGATTACACATTAACAATAGGAGGCCATAATATGTTATAAATTATCTCCTAAATGTACATTTTAACAAATAGTATATGTGATTTAATGAAATTTCGTTGCCTTGGGCAACTTCACCAGATTTGAGTTGTTGTAGCCTATCATGGTCTTCTTTTGGCTAAAAAATTTGGGGTCTCCAAACTGTGGCTTGAAGGGGACTATCTTAATATTATTAAATGTCTTCTTCTTACTATTTCCCCTTCTTGGTCGATTGCTCATTTTATTAATGACTCTTTGTCTCTCATTAATTCTTTTGAGGAGATTAAAATTTCTCATGTCTTTAGGGAAGCCAATTTGTTGGCTGATGGGGTGAAAAAATTGGGTGTGGTTTCTCATAATAATTGGGATGAATTTGAAACCTTACCTCTTAATCTTAAGATTATCTCTAATAATGACCATATGTCTTTTCATTAAGCTTGTGAAGTTGGGGGGTTGGTTTGTTTATTTTGCTTTGAGTTGGTTCTTGCACGTTGTGGTTTAGACTTGCTGGTGCAGGGGCACCATCACCTTGGAATGTAAGGGAGAGAGTCTTGAAGGTTCATTGAGTGAATTTGAAGATTTTTAAACAATATGCAATGAGGAAGTTGCAAAATATGTTAAAATAAGGTGCAATGTCATAAGATTGTCCATGTATGTCATGTTGACAAGGTGATCTAGGTGGATAGGATATAGTGTAGGTTTGATTTTCATGTTTTTCCTTATGAATAAGGTCTCAATGACGATTTGTTATGTATTGGAAGGATTTTGGGGTCTTGGTAGGTCAGTTAAGAGGAATTTACAAAATCAAGTTGTAAGGGGGTGATTAAGGCCAAACATTGGCAAATTGTCATTTTAGAGTTAAACAAAGGGGTGGTTAAGGTAGTTGGTCGATTCTTGGAAGTGGTTGAAGTTGATACAATGATATATTGATGTAATTCCTCAAGTTTGGGGTTGTTGTTAAGTTTTGAAAAGAATAATTCATCTTTGGAAAACATTGATCACTGACTTTTCATTGGTTTTCTGAACTTTCTCCAATTGGCACAGGCTCGTACAAGTCTATGATGACTTGAGGCTATGGATACTGTAACATAGATTTTTTGGAGATTCATGCTATAGCCGCACTTATTAAAACAATTAACTCTAATCTAACAAATAATCTAAATCAAAAACAACAAAGGACAAAGTAAATGAACATAAAACAATTAAACAAATAACTGAAAAGATCTCACCGAATATTCGTCCACTTCTTCGAATTATCTCGATTGTCCTTCTCCATTTTGTTGTATCAGTATTCTTGCCCTTAGATTTATGTGTTTGATGCAAGCATAACCTTGTCGAATGTCTAAGAAAAATCTCGAAGATTCTTGTTTCTTCTCAAAAGTATTGATTTCGGGAGGAGGAATAATGATAATGACATGCCTTTTTATATATTTTGGGTTTTCAAACGATCGGCTCAAATTCGAAAGAGAGATCAACGATCGAGATTGATGAATGTCATGCGATGTGAGTTCTGTGTCAGATAGAACGTGAGTTAGGAAATTTTGCAGGATAAAGATTAAATTAGAACGATAACTTAATCTTGTGTCAGGACTGTTCGAAAATAGAAAGAACAAGAGTTCAAGATCAAATAAACAATTTAATCTTCAGTTAAGAGTCTTCGAAAATAGAAGAAATAGACTTTGGATGAAAAAGACAATGTTAGAACTCAAAGAATAAAGAGTTTGAATGCATACATGAATTAATTAATTAATTAATAAACACATTCATGCATATGAGTTAGAACTAGTTAACTGACTGGTTGTGACAGAGAGTTTCCTCGCAGAGATGATTAGATATTGAATCCAGAGATAACTGGTGGATTAAAATAGATCTTGAGTCAGATGGTGAGTGAATAATTAGTCAACTGGACGACAAAAGAATGTGACATAAATAATTAATTATGAATTAAATATTAATTTAATTCAACATTCGAAACTTGAAATGATTTAATTAAATAAATAAAGATAATTTATTTAATTTGACTGTTGAAAAGGTGGAATTGAATAATTAAATAATAAATATTTAATTATAGTTGAAAAGGTTCAATTGGGTAATTAAATAATAAATATTTAATTATAGAAAAGGGGGTTTAATTAAATAATAAATATTTAATTTAAAAAGAAGAATTAATTAGTTAGCGACATAATTAAATAAACATGACTTATTTAATTAATCAAATTTGAATAAATGAATTAATGAATTAGTGAATTAATTAAAAGGGGTATTTAATTAATAGAGGAAATATGTATTAAAAAGGGTAATTAAACAATTGACATTATTTAATCATGACCATGGATATTAGAGAATTATGTCGAAAGCAGTACTTGTAGGCCTAGACCAATTTTCAGTGTCTATAGTTTGCCCCTCTTTGATACAATGTCGTTTATCGCGTTGTGTTAAAGAAAATATGCCCCGATCGTGCCCCAACATGAAATAGGTTAGGGTAAGGAAGGATGACGAGGAGGTATTGGTATGCCCCCTCAAGAGGATAGGCGGGTTTGAAGAACATGAGTGTGCTCTTGAAATGGATAGATAATGGTGGTGAGGATGTAGAAAAGAAGAAATGTTAGCATGGATAATTCAAAATGTTAGTAAAACAAGAAAGGTTGTTTGAAGGACATGTAATCTTCGATATTTTGCTATATATGCTAAGCTTGCATTTTTATCATCATTGGGCGGGACTCACACAAATGGATAATACACACCATGATATGAGATAGACCATAGTGTACAATGTCATCCATCTGTGAAAAATAGACAGTCGTAGACAAGGAGTGTCATAACGCAAACGAAGGACAAGATTGCCCTAGTTGTTGTCGTCTAGATAAACCATAGACAATAGACAACTAAAAGATGGATCATGATACGTCATTGCATCTCTAAATCTTTCAAGGGATCTCCTTGAGAAAGCTAGTAACATGATTCAAAATTCAAAGTTAAAAATACAATTGACAAACAACAGTCAAAGAAAAACAGTCCTGAGACATCCTTGCTTCTCTAAATCCTTTAAGGGACATCCTTGAGAAAGCTAGTAACTGGATTTATTCACAAATCGATAAAAAGATAAGACAAATTAAGATATAAAGTCATAAAGCCAAATAAAAGTATTCGCCAAAGCTTGATCTTGTTGGATTGTTTGATGTTTACATAGCTTAATGTGAGGGATGACACATACCGCATAAGACGTTGAGTCTAGTTTTGACGTGGTGACTATCTGTGTAAGGCATGACAAAGCCTGGTTTCAGAAAGATATGTGTCGTATAAGACGTTGGAGCCTGATGACATTGATGCAACAAGATACATGAGGCTATGACAATTTGAAAATGTCCATTGACAAGAAAGACATATCTTGCTTAAGACATAAGTTGACCATTCTGAGAATGTGTTTGATATTGACTTGATGAATTTGAGATGTTTGCCTTGTTGATGCATGACTTGTTTTAATTCCTTGACTGATTTGAGTGTGTGTGTTGACAGTGTGTGACCTGAGATGATAAACCCTAAAGGACTGACCTAATGCAGCCTCGGGGGCTCATCGATTGATTAGCCTTGCCTACGTTGTACATGTAGAGACCTCATAGTTCGACACGACAAAATGACTTTGAATGTAAAAAGAGTCATGATTTTAATGTGTGTGATACATGACAAACCTAGACTGAAAGACTTAATGCCTCGGGGGCACATCGACAAATGGCCTTGCCTACGTCCAGTTGCAGAGGAAACGTAGTTTGACTGTGTCTACGACTGACTTAAAATGACTGACTTGACTTTGGTTTTAGGATTTTTTGACATGTTTTGATTTATTTTGGATTTTTGACATTTTCCAATGTTTTGGGATTTTTTTTTAGGACATTTTCTAATGTTTTTGGATTTTTTCAGGACATTTTATGATGATCATGACAAATGCATGCAAATGATGCCTAGACACAAGAATCCAAGGACAACCATGATCTTGCTCCTAGTCAAGCTAAAAACCAATTACTAGGTGATGATGATGACGACGTTGTTTGACATGGGAAGGACACATCCCGAAACAACGTGAGGATGACAATATTGTGACTTAAGGATCAAGGTTTGCAGCAAGGTGAGAAACAAAGCCAAGGAATATTTTGGATGATGCGTTAAAATTCCTAGCAAGATTGTATGGATTGGGCTTGTTGCATTTGGAATGACTTGGATAGGACTAGATGGGATGATGGAAGGATGTTGGATTAAAATCCTTAGACGGTCGACAAGGGAAAACCAAGGCATGTGATAGGTATAAAAGGATAATGGATTGATTTTTGGTAAGAGATAGGAGACATGAGGATTATTGGTTGGGAGAATTATCATTTGGTCTCCAAGGATAATGTTGCATAGGGATGATTTGTCTTCATTGAGGTATGGGTGTGGATAATTCTATGAAGGCAATGGCATGATACTTTATGGATAGTGTATGACCAAAGGATAAACATGTCAAGATTTTTCCCAAAGCATAATTTATGTTTGTACCCTAGTTCTTATCAAGATCAAGGTAGGTGGAAAAATGGATGGAAATGATATGGTTAAAATGGATATATGGAAATGTCATAAAAAAATGTCATTCGAAGGGTATGGGAGATGAGATGACTTGCCCCCAAATGTTATGGTCCACATAGATAATTTATTTTACGTATGACGCCTGTTTGCCAGGTTTTCATCATGGTACTTATCCAAAGCACCATAAAAATAGTTTTCACTACTAGACAAAATTTTTCTCTTTACTATTTTTCTTCTTTTCTTTCTTCTTTTTTTTTTTTGGTGTCACCATGCTTGTTTGCTAGGTTTTCTTCAAGGTAACCATTTTTTTGTTATTTCAATTTATTTATTTTTTGGTGTTACAAAGACCCCTGCTTACCAGGTTTTCATCAAGGTAACCATTTTTCAAGATTGCTTCAATACTTTAGATGATCACTGACTGTGTTGAATCCATTGATGGTGCTGATGTAGAGACTGGAGCCATGATATACCAATAATGACCTTTATGAAGTAGTTGTCTTGTTAGGATCATAGCACTTGCATACAAGTGATTGATGTCATTGTGATCCTTGTTGATACTAGAGTTGGCCTTATCAGAATACGCACATCACGATAGAGTGCCATGAGAATCCTTATGATAGAGAGTTGCTGCCAAGATGCGATGGATTTGTGACATGGGACGTTTGGACTTTAATGAGGATGTAGGATTATGATGGATGATGGTAGATGTGGGGGGATTTTTCAAAAGTTTAGACGAATCACTTTTTATTTTCCAAACTTGGGATGTTGGATGACGAAGTTTGGAATTTTGATTGGGATAATGTTTGGAACCAACACTTTTATATGCCTTTCTTGATGACCATTTTGAAGGAGGTGGACATTTATTATATGTGGGAGTCCTCTTTTCTTGTGGCTCCACATTTTGATTGACTTTTGGATTTGAAATATTTTCTTTGCTTGATCCATTTTTCTTTGGGATCCACTTTAACTTCATTTGTCCACTCAGATTTTTGAATGATTTGATGGCCTTTGACATTTGATTTTGAACTTTAGATTTGTAGTAAATTTCTTTTTGTTGGTTCCAAATAGAAGGTTTATTCATGTTGGAATGACGATTTATGGTGTGGATGGAAGGAGTGTTAGCAGCAACCTTATGATAAGAACTACTCATGGCCCCCATTTTGATGTTTGTATAAGATAAAGTATCCCCCAATATCGAGGAGGTATCACTAACATCATTTGATTTTCTGATCAAAGAATAGCCAAGACCTTGATGTCTAAAATTTGTTGGACACTGTACTGGTTCTAGAATTCCTTGCTCGTGTAGGCCTAGTCCTTTTCCTTGATACTACATGTTCTAACAGATTTTGTTTGCAATGGGGTATTTTTTGTTTTGAAAAAAGATGCTAGCCCATCATTGTGTATGTGGAGATCATTACTCAATATTTTCTCATCTACAAGAAATCCTACTTTGACAAAGATAGATGATCCTAGCTGATAAGATATTGTAGCTTCATTAGCATGTGGGATAGATTTTTGATTAACATCTTTAGTCTGATTTTGTGAAACATTATATTCTGATGGTTCTTCAAAAGATATCGGTGTTTCCATGTCGATGTAGAAACCTTCCTTAGGGTCATTATCATGGAGTCTAGTGAATTCAACTATAGCTTGATCATTTGCAAATATGTCTAGAGTAGGAGACTCTTGATCTAGAGTGTAATCATCTATGTGTCCCATAGAGGTAAGTGTCTCATTTTGGGAAATGACGTTGTTCAAAATTTGGGTAGGATCAACCTCAAATGTTTGATCATAAATGGCATAAAGGTCGATGAGCGAATCGTTTTGGATTTCTTGGTCAATGGTAGTATCTTGGTCAAAGATAGGTTTGTCTTGGATGACTTGATTGGGAATGGAATCTTGATCAAGGATAGGTGTATTTTGTATTCCATGGTTATCTAGAAGGACTTCTTGAATGGACTTAAGGATGGGGTCATGGGATGGACTACTTCAATCTTGACATGAAGGTGAAGCTATGATGTCATGCTTTGGGTTTTCTTTTTGACATGTATCCTCAAGTTTAGTAGATGGGAGTTGACTTTGGAGACCATGACTAAATGCATTTTCATGACTAAATGTAGGTTGGGACAGAGTGAATAGGAATGGATTAGTGGATGATGGACTAGGATGGGATGTGGAGGCTTGGAACGGGTTGAGGGATGATGAACTAGGATAGGATGTGGAGGCTTGGAACAGACTAGTGGGAGATTGGTTTTCCTTGTCAGGGTTAAGGTAAGGGTGATTAATGGATGTTTGTTGTGGATTAATGACATGGATTATGCTAAGGGACCCTTGATAATGAGGTTAGATGGATGGAAGACTAGGGTTTATGGGTTGTTGATCAGAGGGATATGTGGGTAGTTGACCATGGGTTGAGGTTGATTAGCATTTGGATTGGATAAATTTTCTTTTGAAGTCTATGGCTTGTTGGTATTGACCCATGTAGAGTAATTGGTATTCAACTTGACTAGCAAGCATATCAAGATGAACGAAAGACATGGTGGTGGACGGTAATGCAAATGGTATGGAATTATGTCTATAAATGATATGATTTTAGTCTATTTTTTTTTTTTTGGATTTTCTGAATATAAAGGATGTTGCTAAAAACTTCTAAAATGACGTATACTAAGATGACGTATGCTAGGATGGACAATATGCAAAATCGCGAGTAGACTATGACTGTAAATTATTCTAGGATGGGTATAACCTACCACCTATGAAATAAATCCAAGCAATGATTTGGGTTGACCAAGGAACCTGATTGTAGGATAAAGATAGTTGACAAGGTGAATTTCCCAAACTAGATTGTTGAGCAGGAAAGATTCACTAATAGAACTAAAGTGATTAGGTTCAATGATGATGACAAATCAGAGCATGAACGTATCCAATGATGAGGAAAGTTGTTCTATTCTACGATATGCAATTTCCTAGGAAGTGTCTAAATGTATGCAACTTAGGATGATTATGACTAGGACATATATGACACCTAATAATGCAAGGTTTTTGAGCAAATTTTTCCAATTTTTGTCCAAGGTTGATCTTAAGAAACAAACGTGAAAATGACAGTTATGCTTTCAGACTCAATTAGTAGTTTTCTAAGTTTTCTGTTGATAGTCAAATGTGGTTCACCTATCAAATGTGTTGATATTTTTGACAGATGCGGTTTAAGTTTCAGATGCGGTGATTTGACTAAAACAGGTTTCAAATGTTGACAGACAATTGCGGTTTACTATGTGATAGATGCGACTCAATTGATTAGATGTGACTCAGAATATGGATTCTATGAATCTAAAACTGTTGACAGACACTTGCGGCTTTTGTTTTAACAATTGCGGTTCGAAACTACACATGTGGCTCAGAAACTAGACTATGTGAAAAATTGAAAACTATTGACAAACACATGCGGCATTTAGATTAATAATTGTAACTTTCTAAGACAAATGCAGTTCTAAAAATGACAGTTGCGACTCTTGTTGACAGTTGCAGTTTTTTTGAAGATTTTGTTTTGATTGATTCCGTTTGATGATCAATTTGTTTGATGAATACAAAAAAAAAGCACATAATACAATGTGTTTTCAGTTTATAGTGATAGATCTATTAAAATTAGAGAACAATTACACCCTAGGCTGTGTTGGACAATATTTACTGAATTCTTACTTGGATAAATCCAACTACGTATATTCAAGGCGAATAACTAGTAGCTTGACCTCACTGGCTCCCCTCCATGACACTCACTTATACGGGGCAGCCAAGCTACTGTACCCATGAAACTCTCACGACATACATCTCATCTCCACACATGAACCGTAAATATGTAAGACGGCTTCACAGGTCCGAACCTGCTGCACCAACAAATAGAAAATGATTTTGGCAAAACTACAACAAGGCTTTTAGTAAGGGAATTTCGTTCATGGGGCACCATCTAGTACGGTGAGAGACCATTTATGCCCTTCTCGTCGGAACAGTGAGCGTGATTTCTGGGGTTTCCCCCAAAAATCCACTTTTATATACCGGCTGGAAGTCGCTTGGTGTCTAGCATGCTACCGGTTTGAGTCATCTTGGGGTGAGTACTTTTTCCCACCAAGACAAACCCAAGTTCTAGAGTTAGTAACCGTTTCTCTTACACCCAGGATTGCGCAAATGCGCAAGGGGAGAGGATACTTCGATATACCAAATCGTGGGGTTCTAAACTAACATGAACAAACACGAAAAACACTGGGTAATTCTTAAACCCAAATGACAATTATCTATCTATGAAATAGAAAGCTTTTAAAATAAAATTAACAAATCAATGTCTTCATAAGGTCCTGCATTCAAATGATTAGTAATTTCGTTTGTGTCTTCGACTTTCGTCCTGCAAAAAAGAGGTTTGTTTTTGGTTTTCTCTTTGGTCTTCTACGTTTTGTTCTGCAAAAACTAAGTTATCCCCCTAAACACAATTGCAAACAAACATTAACGAAAACAAAACAAGACAAAAACTAAAAAACAAATCGCGAAAATATGAAAGTTAATAAAAAATGAAAAGAAATTTTACCAAGCAAATGCGACTTTTAAACTTACAGGTGCGGTGCGATGTTGACAATCGGATGCGGTGCGACATTGACAGTCGGATGTGGTGTGACATTGAAAGTTGGATGCGGTGTAGAATGTTGACAGCCAGATGCGGTTCAATATGTCATGGATGCAATTCGCGTTATTGGATGCGTCACAGGATGTATCAAATGTGGTTCGTGAACTCATATGCGTTGCAAGAAGCCACAAATGCGTCTCACAAAGACAGATGTGTCATAGGAAGTCAGATGCATAAATTACGAATTTTGAAAATCAGAAAATTATTTTTTTACCAGTCAAATGCATCGTAGGAAGCCACAAATGCATCACACAAAGCCACAAATGCGTCACTTCAACTCGCAGCCGCAAAAAAAATCGTGTTTTTCTTGTAAAAAATGCTACTCTTAACGAAAATATGCAGTATAATATATGAAAATTATTCTCTCGACCCTTTTAGACACAACCATGCTGTCTATTGGACCTCAAAAGGCTCCCAAAAGTGTGATTTTCAAGATTCTTAAAAATTACCTACACCCTTCAAGACAACAAACACTGAAAACTTCCAAACAAAGAATGCCAATCAAGAGGGTTAGTTTTTTATGTCAGGTTCACCAAATGTAACATAGATTTTCTGGAGATTAATGCTAAAGCTGCACAGATTAAAACGATTAACTTTAATCTAACAAATAATCTAAATAAAACAACAAAGAACGAAATAAGTAAACATAAACAAATTAATTGGAAAGCTCTCACCAAATATGCGTCCACTTCTTCGAATTATCTCGATTGCCCTTCTCCATTTTGCTATATCGTCATTCTTGCCCTCATATTTCTGTGTTTGATGCAAGCATAACTTCGTCGAGTGTCTAAGCAAAATATCAAAGATTAAGTTTCTTCTCAAAAGTATAATGATTTTGGGAGGAGGAATAATGATAATGACAAGCCTTTTTATAGATTTTGGGTTTTCAAACGATCGACTCAAATTCAAAAGAGAGATCAACGATTGAGATTGATGAATTTCATGTGATCTAAGTTCTGTGTCACATAGAACGTGAGTTAGGAAATTCTGCAGGATAAAGATTAAATTAGAACGATAACTTAATCTTGTGTCAGGATTGTTCGAAAATAGAAAGAACAAGAGTTCAAGATCAAATAAACAATTTAATATTCAGTTAAGAGTCTTCAAAAATAGAAGAAATAGACTTTGGATGAAAAAGACAATGTTAGAACTCGAAGAATAAAGAGTTTGAATGCATACATGAATTAATTAATTAAATAAAGATATTTAATTAATAAACACATTCATGCATATGAGTTAGATAGTGTTAACTGACTGATTGTGACAGAGAGTTTCCTCACAGAGATGATTAGATATCGAATCCAGAGATAACTGGCGGATTAAAATAGATCTTGAGTCAGATGGTGAGTGAATAATTAGTCAACTGGATGACAGAAGAATGTGACATAAATAATTAATTATGAATTAAATATTCATTTAATTCAACATTTGAAACTTGAAATGATTTAATAAAATAAATAAAGATAATTTATTTAATTTGACTATTGAAAAGGTGGAACTGAATAATTAAATAATAAATATTTAATTATAGTTGAAAAGGTTCAATTGGGTAATTAAATAATAAATATTTAATTATAGATAAAGGGGGTTTAATTAAATAATAAATATTTAATTTAAAAAGAAGAATTAATTAGTTAGTGACATAATTAAATAAACATGACTTATTTAATTAGTCAAAGTTGAATAAATGAATTAATGAATTAATTAAAAGGGTATTTAATTAATAGAGGAAATATGTATTAGAAAGGGTAATTAAACAATTGACATTATTTAATCATGACCATGGATATTAGAAAATTATGTCGAAAGCGGTACTCGTAGGCCTAGACCAATTTTCAGTGTCTACAGATACTTGTTTACATGTGTGTTTAATTCCCTTTACATCTGTTTTGAAGGTCTAAGTTCATCATTTGTGTGTGGAGAGCAACAAGTTTCAGAGATTGTTTTGTTTTTAAAATTAAGGGTTTGAGTGCCTCCTAAAGATGAGATCCTCCATCCACCTACTATAAATCCTCTGTGACTCGATGGATGGAATTAATTTTGTGTTTCTTTGATGTGCTCACAAGGACAGGGGTGCATGGATTGAGTTCTTGGAGTGTGTGGTAAGTTTGAGGGGGTGTTTGTGTGGTTTTTACATGGAATTTGGGTTAATAGACCTATGGGTGGCGAATGTAGCATTTCCTTGTGGCACCTAGTGAATTTTGAAGCTTGAGGGTACCAAAATAAACATGTATGAGCAGTTGGTGTGGTTTGGAATGGTTGGGAGTATATAATTTCAATAGGGGTGTCCTAAAACCCTATGTTTCTAGGCTTTAGAGAGGGTTTTGGAGTTGGAGGTTAAGATGAGCCCTTAGAGACTTAGAACCTGGAAAATCCTAAGTTTATACCACTTCCCTAAGACTATTTCAGGTTACCTTGATTTGGGGGTGAGTTTAAAAGGGGGTCCCTTTGCAAATTTAGCCTATTTAGGGGCCTAAATCATGGAAAAAGTCATTTTTGGAGAAGGTGTTTCAAAGGAGTCACATGAAATTTTTACATATGCTATGTAACTCAAAAAAAGGTGTTTGAATCATCTATTAGTTTGGGAATCTCTTTGGAAATTTTGGGTGAAGGATCATTTAAACCAGATTTGGAGGGCTACTAGGTCAATCCTAGTCAAGAGTGGCTTTTTGAAGAGATCTTTGGATTTTACTCTAGGAATTGAATGAAACACACTTGATTTCATTCTTGAATGGTTTGAAACTCCCCTCTCTACATCACTTTATCTTTTCATTATTTCCTCCTTGTAATCTGTGTTATGATGGTCTAGCAGTGTAGTTGTGATAGTACTCTATTAGGCAGGCTTACATGCTTTCTAGGTATCTTTTGCATTCCTCTATGGTATGCTTATTTAATATTTTATGTGCAAAAGGTTAAGGTGCTAGTGGATTATTTTTTGCTGCTTGTTGCTATGGATGGTGCCCGTTACAAAGTGGAGTGGAGCTCCCTTGAGGAGTTTCAAACTAATGGGATTGTGTGGGATCACTTGGATAAGGGCGAGGTTTGCCCCAATTTTCTCAAGCTCCAAGGGCCGAACACTGAGGCTACAAAGGTCTTTGTTAAGGGATGGCATGGGAGGATTCTATGGTTCAAAGGTGTGGAATTTAATATCAATGAGGAATTT
This sequence comes from Sequoiadendron giganteum, assembly GCA_007115665.2. Lineage (NCBI taxonomy): Eukaryota > Viridiplantae > Streptophyta > Pinopsida > Cupressales > Cupressaceae > Sequoiadendron > Sequoiadendron giganteum. The sequence continues at coordinate 586,068,708 of CM021103.1, read as the reverse complement.
TTTGTGGAGGTTACCGGTCTTCCTATCTTAGGAAGGAAATTCTTTCGTGACAGAGGTGCGGCTAAGAAAGCCTTGACAAATTTCTTTAAATATGATGAAAGGATAAAATTAAGATCAGTCGGGAGTGGTGGGTATTCTCGTAAATCGCTCAAGCCATTGTGGAGGGATATTACATTGGCTATAATGCATTTCTTCACTCTGGAGGGTAAGTTCTCTGTGATTTATAGTTATCATTTTATGTTGCTGAATCATTTCTGACATAATGCTCTAGTTTCGTTTCCATTTTATCTTTTGTCTTCCATGGAGCATAGCATTGAAGATCATCACAGGAACCCTAAGAAGGCCATTCTCCATGAAGGCCTCATGAATTTGATGGTTGAACATATTAAGTTGAAGTTAATCCCGACCTCTCCTAAACCTCGGGTTCGTAAAAAGGCTAGTAAGAATTCTGGGTATGAGACTAGGGATTCGGTGGAGGTGTGGGAAGGAAATTCTGATGAGGATGATTTTGACTTTGAGGAGTAGTCAAAGGAAATTAGTGACTCTATTGAGGGTTTTGAAGCCTCTGAATCATGGTCGAAGGGTTATGAAACGTATTTTGAGGAGAAAGACGTTGGTATGAATTCTGGGAAGAAATGTGTGAAGGGTAAAAAAAAAGAGTTTCAGAAAAGAGAAGAAATAGGGTACGAAGAAGGTTGAGGAGTTGAAGGCTTTGGAGGAAGCTCCTACTTCCGAATTCAATCAGATGTTGGATGATAGCAATATGGGTGATTTGGAGTCCCCTGTTCTGAAGGATGGTGCGAAGGGTGGTAAAGGTATCTTTGGGGTTGAACAACCGATGGAAAGTATTGTGCATGGGTTTGAGGGTTTGTTTTGTTCCAAGGAGATTGACCATGTTTTGGATGCCCATGTCTCTCCTCTAGTTTTTGAGCAGGTTAAAGGGAGAGTTGTGAAGGCGAAGTGACTGGGAATTTTGGTTGACCTTGCGAACTTACCTAATAAGCATATTGAGCTATATTGTGCTAAGATGATCTCCAGATTTTCATTTTGCGTATTTGTCTATGATCATGCTTCCATTTGATTCTCATATAGCTATATATAGCTTTGGCTTACATTTTCTTACTATGGTTATCATTGTGACAATATTTGAATTTCATTTCATATGTCATATTTACATATATCTTGGCACATGGTTTATAAGTGATATAAGTTTTTGGTAAATGCCTTGGTCGACATTAAGGCATATGTTTTTAAAGTCACCTTATCGGTGATCAACATCCACTAAGGTTTATGTAAATATCACTTATGAAGTCATCAACATATTTGGTATTCTCACTAAAGTCACTATTATCGGCATAGTTGGCATTATCATTGTGGACAATTTTTTTGTCATTTTATCAGGCTCCACTTGATGATTTATCATCAACAGTCATTTCTTTTTGTTCACATGTTATACACTATATTTGGTAGCAACATAGTTATTATCTTTGAACAATGCATAGCATTGATATATATATATTGGGTTTCATTTTTAGTACATGCTATTTTGAATTTGGTAGTGGCATTATGATGACATGGGATTGTTAGTTGTTTTCATTATTCACGTGGATTGTGAGTAGGCAGAGATGTGGCATTTGATGGTTTCATTGTGTTGTCATTAATGATGGAACTGAAAATAATAATTATTTTGTTGTGGATTCTAAATGATTATTGTCTTTTATTGAGGGCTTGATGGTAAAGGAGAATAGGGAAAAGTATTGTTATGTTTTCATTTTACAAGCTTTGGTAGAACCCTAGCACCACTATGATGAAATTGCAGTTACAGGTTGAGCCAAATCGTGGTGGTTTTTTGATCTGGTATTCAGTTATAGTTGTCTTTGAAGGGTGGCAAGAAGTATGGCAGTCTTCGCTTGAGTTAGAAGCGGAGGTTTGGGCAGTTTTCATGAAGATCTTCAGAGATTTTCCTAGCAGGTTAAACCACCATGACAAAGGTAATATCTATACATTATTTTGATCTTGCAAAGGTAAATTTGGTAAATGAAAAAGTAAAAATAAATAGAAATTATAGTTGAAAAAGAAATGTGGTTTTATTTGCAACTATAACTTGGTATTTGTTTTTCTGTGAAAAACTTAACTCGAGGGTTTGGTTTTTGACTCGAGGTCTCACATTTTGGTATAAGGGTTTCAGTTTTTGTGTTGTATAAAAATGGAAAAAAGCCATTATTATAAAAGGTGGTTTATGATTGAGTTATTTTGAGCAAATTTGTGAAAATAAGCAAAGAGGGTTTCCACTGTAATCTCTGGTTTTGACAACAGAGACATTTGTATTCAGTTTGGGAAAGTTTTCATAGTACTGTTATGAATAATGCATATTGTAGTGGGTATCATTGAAGATCATTTTTGCATTTTGTATTTAGTTGTGATTTTGGGACTACAAATGTAAATGTAGTTGTAAGGCCATTTCTGTATACACAATTTAGACAATGACTTTGTACATTGAGGGGTTGATGCTCCTATGAAGTTGGTGCTTCAAAAACTTGTTACAGAGTTGGTGCTCTTTGATTAATGAAAAGGAATTTTTAGCGAGTGGTTTTTTATACCCCATGAGGGTTTTTCCACTCAGGAAATCTTTGTGTTTTGTGTTATCATTTGTCTCTCTCTTTCTGTTTCATATTGATGATAGTCAATGCTCTGATACTTTAAAATGTTCAAGTTGGTCATGCAAATTTAATGTGTGTAAATATGATGCAAAATTTTTTTCATAAAGCAATTTGAAATTTGCATCTTGTACTCCATATGTGAATGTTTTTCAAAGTTATATTTTGTGAAGTCTTTAAGTTCTCTTTTGAAAATCACAACAAGGTTGTTCATAAAGCTCAACTGAACATATCATATAGTGATTTTAATAAGTGTTAAATGTGAAGTCAAGGTTCAAGTTTCACTTGCACAAACAAAGTTGCATTGAGTTAAGATTCAAACGAAATATGTCATATTGTGTGAAAGGTCAAAAAGTTTAAATTGTGCATTCAAGAGTTAAAAATTGTATCTCTGATTCACCCCCCCCCTCACATAGTGAATCCACTTCCAACACACCTCCACCTCCACCTCCACCTCCACCCCCTCCACCTCAAAACTCCCCACCTCCACACCTTGGATTCGATGAGGCTTGCTTGTGATCTCGCATCAATGATAATATTAGATACATTCAAGATAAAATCAATGTACTTTAAAATGAACCATTGATTCCACCCCACCTGAGGCATTTTACATCTTTGATGCAAAAAATTGTAGATGTTGTTAGGTCCATTGATGATGACTTAGATAGTCATTGACGATGGAGAGAGGAGAGGAGATAATTTTATTTTGATGGTCTCTCTTATAGGTAGATCCTTGACCTTAAAATAACAAAGCCCATCTTGCTCGATATTTTGTCCACCCCGTTAGCAACCAACCAATTCTAGAAAACAAAAAAAGAATATCAATGAGGTGGTGTAGGAATTTGTAGATGGTTACCAGTTTTTAGGATAGATGGTGGATGGTATTTGATCAACCACTGTATGCTAATTATGAGGCCCCTCTCTATTTTTCTGAGAAAATTATATACAGAGTTTGTATTGGGCCAAAAACCCAATTATTTTGATTTTAAATCATTTCAGAGTGTTGGTGGCGACATGCCACGACAAAGTTTAGGGGAATGGGTTGATCCCCAATGACCCATGCATTCTTAACCTCTTGCAGATCCTCCTATTATTTGCATTCCTACATCCATCCAACATCATGTGGTGGTATCCACACTAGGAGATTTGGGTGCGCTTGCATCTAACCTCGATGAACAAAATTCTTAGATGGTAGTTGGGGTTGGAGGGTGAGACCATGGAGGAGCATTAGATGGAGTTGGTCCTAGTACCACTCCACTTGTGTCGACACCTCATGTATGTTTGAGTTGTCATCAGTTATGTTATGGACCTGATCAAGCTACATCCACTTCAAGTATATGCAAAGCATCTGATGAGATTGGTTCATATTTTGATTTTCTTACTATTGAGATTCATCATACAAATCATCAAACATAGGTATAGATATGGGTGATCCCACAAAGCTGGTTCACAATTTTTGGGAGATTCTATTTTTTGCTGAAATCACATATTTTTAAAAAATATAATGATTTAAGCCTTAAAAAGTTTCATTTTAAGGATTTCAATTGAAGAGGGTTTGATCAAACCCCCTTGGATAGAACCTCGCTAGTTTTAAACCATACCTACAACAGAGTCTCCTTTACACCTATTAAAATGCTAATAAAAAATCACTTTTGATTTAAATTTTGGGGGATCAAATGAATTAATTTAAAATTTATTTGAAATGATCATGGTAGTCCTTAGAACGAGCTATCCAACGAATATAATTTTAATATGTTTTGGTTTTATTATGTATGTGTTTTTTTAGTTTTATTAAACATAGGTTTTTCATCGAAAATCAAGCTCTTTGTTTTGCACATGTGGAAGAATAGCGTATTATCAAAATAAAATTTTAAAAAATATGTTCAGGCTGGGTATTGATTTCCTTGATCCATTAAAAAATAAAATTGAATTTCGATACATATAGAAAAAGTTATGTTGCATATAGTCTGCCTATGTTTTAATTGTAATTGGTTTGACTTTGAAACTTGATTAAGGAAAAAATATTTAATAAAACACTATGAAACCAAATGAAAGTGCTATATATCATAGTTAAAAATATAAATTCAAAAAAATTAGAACTTTATCATTCATACAAAAAAAATTATGTTGTATACGGTGAGCGTCACTCCTTAAAAATGTTGTTTTAAAAAAAAACTAGTTTTTGAAGGAGATGAAAAAAAAAGTGCAATCTAATTCCAAAATTTTTGAAAAATATATTTAAAATCTATAGACAAAACTTAACAAATCATTAGTTTGCATCATCTTCAAATTCCTCACAGTTTAGCCGCTATAGGAGCCCGAAAGTGAATATTCAGTTAAAAAAAATCAGTTCAGTGTCTAGTTTTTCCTGAAAATTGTAAACCAGTATTGTGGGATCACCCATATACATGTACATGTTGAATTTATATTAAATTTTTAAGCAAGTATTTTTAATGAACATATATATCAAAAAAATTATAATATTTTAACAATCAAATTATTTGGTGTAGATGATGACCATGTAGGTCCATCTTCTTTTGATCGATTTTGTTTTGTGCCAACACCAATGCAAGTCAGCAACCCATATGGGTTATTTTGATTGATTTTTAAATATTTTAAATAATTTTAACTTGATTTTAATTTGTAATTCAATCTTGAGTGTATGTTAAATATTTATGTTGGTTTAGGGAGTTCATCTAACATCCATGTCGGATCCACTAGAGGGATTGTCAAGCACTCCCTGATTGTTGGGTGTCTCGCTGGAGCCACTCATATGTATATTATTTTAAAAAACTATACTTACAATTTTGAATTCACTATTTCCAACGTGCATGTACTTAAAATAAAATGATGTCTATGTATAGGTTGGCATGACCATTAGGGTGGTTATTGCACACCCATTTGATGCACGACAATTTCAGGAGTCAACTGAAATTTAGGTTGTTTAAAAATTGTTCTACATGTGTGCACAATTTATAGGTATTTTGAATAGATTAAAACACCTATTGGGACACTTGAATATATATGTTTTAACTTAATTTGTATACATGTGCTTTATTTGACCTTGTAGGACCTTGTTAGTGACACTTTTCATCTTAATGATATCATACCACCTCAACTAGCACGTGCAGAGCAACCTCATATGGTAATTTAAAATTTTGATATATTTAAAGTCAATTATAAATCATACATTGTGAATAACTTAAGTTAAATTTCAATTGAATATATATGCTCACGTGTTTTAAATTCTTTTTCTTCTATAACATGAGATAGGTCCTATAGCTAAACACCAAGAGTAGCCTCATACAGTAATTTAAATATGATTTTATAAATTAAATTGAATTAAATCATTTTTAATCATCTTAAATATTATTTTAACTTTCTTTCTCTTGTACAAATTGATTCAGATCATCCTAGTCTATGTGGAGTGAAGAGGTCTCTTGATTATAGAGACCATAGGAGTTAGATTTCTATATATGTTTTAGTACATTCCATAGACTCTATCTATGTTTCAATGCACATTACATGTACTTTTTATACATGTTTTAGTTTTTCATGGACCTGATCTATACATGTTTCATTATTTCATGGATTGTATATGTACACGTTTTAGTATTTTCATGGACTTTATATATTGTTTCATGCATTTTATTAATTTCAGTATTTTATGGGCTATTATTGTTAAATAGTATTTTACACATGTACATTTATGAATTTTAACTTGATCAAATTAGTTATCCTCATGAGACCATATTTTATTATTAAATTTCAATCTTTTCATACATTGTAATTTAGGAGTTAAAAAATAACTTCACATAAGTATGTTATCTAAGACATTAATAGGATATTAATGTGAAATTATACAAATGTGAAATTAATATAAAATTAATATGGAATTCAAATATTTGCACTTTACATTTGATTTATAGTGAAGACATTAATAGGATATTAATATAAAATTATATACAAATGTAAAATTAAAGTTAAAATTAATAGGACATTTAAATATGTGTACTTTACACTTGATTCAAAGTCAAGAAATTAATAGGACATTAATGTGAAATTATACAAATGTCAAATTATAGGATTTTCAAATATTTATACGTTACATTTGATTCATAGTCAAGACATTAATAGGACATTCGAATATATCTACTTTACATTTGATTCATAGTCAAGATATTTGATAGTATTATAATTTAGGATGATTCATCATAACAATGACAATGACTCATCATAACTATTCCAAAATTGAATCAATGTTAATATAATTTATGTCCTAATAGGATCTCCTAAGGGGCCCTAACAAGATGTCTTAAGGGGATCAAAGAAGTCCTCAAAATTATCTTAAGGGGATAAAATAATTTAAAGTATGTCTCATGTGCAATCGCAATTGATATAATTAAGTATTAGAATTTCCAAAATAGTGTCAATGTTAATATAATTTATGTCCTAACAAGATTTCTTAAGGGGTCCTAATAGGATGTCTTAAGGGAATCAAAGAAACCCTCAAAATTTTCTTAAGGGGATCAAATAATTCAAAGTATGTCTCATGTTCAATCACAATTGGTATAATTAAGTATTAGAATTTTCAAAATAGTGTCAATATTAATATAATTTGTCCTAATAGGATGTCTTAAGGGGATCAAATAAGTTCTCAAAATTTTCTTAAGGGGATCAAAGAATTGAAAGTGTCTCGTGTTCAATCACAAATGATATCATTAAGTATTAGAATTTCCAAATAGTGTCAATGTTAATATAATTTATGTCCTAATAGGATGTATTAATGGGATCGAAGAAGTTCTCAATATTTGCTTAAGGGGATCAAAGAATTCAAAGTATGTCTCATGTTCAATCACAATTGATATAATTAAAATTAGGATATATATGAATTAAGGGGTCCTAGGAGAAATGGTCGCTTAAGGGGATCTATGAATTGAGGTCCTAAAAAAAAAGGATGACTTAACGGGATCAAATTTGGTGAAGTTTCCCAAGGCAACCAAATTTAACAATAATATACATGATAAAGTGAATACATTCAAATTTTAATTTTCAAAGTAGGAAAACATGCACATAACGAACAAAATATATCGAATATATATTTTTATATATAAAAGTATACAATAATTGTGTATGTACATATACAAATTTGGCATAAATGCCAACTCAAAACAATGTTTATAAAATGTGGCTATGTCATCTCAAGTAAATTCAAAACTTGTGGTGAATCATCAAAATGTAGCCTCTTCACACCACCTAATATCAAAATAATTTAAGCAATGCCATTATATCATCAAAACATGTATTTAAATTATATAAAACTATATATATACACTTACCTATATTTACAAGTATTCCACATGTGTTGTAGGTTTAATCTGCATCCTCTCCTTTTTGTTTCAAAAGTATGTGGTGAATGTGATGATGTCTTAAGAATACAAAGAGGACAATAAATCAATTTTAACTATTAACATAAGCAATATCAATATATCATTTCTTGAAAACTTGTATTTAAATATATAAAACTATATATATACTTACCTATATTTACAAGTATTCCATGTTGTTTAGGTTGAATCTGCATCAACTCTTTTTTATCTCAAATTATGCGATGAATGTAATGATGGCTTAAGGATACATGAGGAGAACAAATCATTTTTTAATTATTTACATAAGAAATATCAATATATATCATCAAAACATATATATATATATATACACACACACACACACACACTTACACTTACATGTATTTATAAGTATTCCATGTTGTAGGTTGAATTTGCATCCTCTTTTTTTTTTTGTCAAAGTATGTGATGAATTTATGATGATGGCTTAAGGATACAAAAGTATAATAAATCAATTTTAACTATTTACATAAGCAATATCAATATATCATTAAAACATGTATTTAAATATATAAAACTATATATATACTTACCTGCATTTACTTATTCCATTGTACTATCTACATCCTCTCTTTTTTATAATGCATCTATGATTGTCTCATGCTCTTCCATAGAAATTTTTCATAGCTCTTTATTTGAAGGTCTTCCACGATATCTCACTAGTTTTATATTTGCTTCCATCGCCAAATGTGAGTACTGTATAATCTTATGTGTTTCATAATCTTTGAATGTAGGTAAACCATTCTTCCTTGTTAGGTATTTTTGTATCCAAGTGCTAACAACCACCATTGAACTTGTTGGATAATGATAGAAATCATCATCTTCTTGAGGTGCTATTAACTCATTTTTAGTCTCCACATAATGAGCCAACCAATATTTTGTTTCCTCTTCATTCTCCTCAAATGCAACAACAACATACACATGTCCTACAAATAAATTTTGATTCAATAACTTGTTTGGTCCATATAATTTGACCAATCTATATACATGCATTCATATATATAATTAAATACATATTACAAAATAGTAATAAAGTGAAATAAAATGAAATAAATTAAATTAAATTACCTTCTTGTACAAGGTCTGAAACACAATCATAGTCATTCGATGCAAACACTTGATCATTGTCTTCAATTATTTTTTCATATTGATTGTGTGTTTGTGCAAGTGCCAACGATCTTTGCTTCCACTCATCAACCCATTCTATATTCTCACATGCTTCCCAATCTCCTAAAATACAAAAATGAAAAAAACATGCAAACTCCCTTGTCCAGATAGTCCATGTGCTTGCATTTGAAATCTTAAATAAATGCCATTTAATAGATCCACTGATTGTCTCACAATCAAGTCTAGGTAGAATTTTCTCTTCAACCAACCAAAAGAACTGATGAACTATAGATTACTCACTTGATCTTGTAGATGATTTTGTATTGTACCAATCCATAATCCCACATGCATCTTTAAATTTTAATTCATCCTCAAATTTCAATTTCTCTCTAGAAAGAATTGTTTTAACACACACACCAATTCCATCACGTTCTCCTTTACCATGTCCAACTAAATAAAAACTCCACATATGTTGGAGATTATGTTTCTTGTGAACCTTACTTAACCAATAGAATATTTGATCATTCTTGAACTCTCTCATACAATTATCTAACCATATGAGATGTGCTATCATCTGGATTCATCTTTCTCTTAAATTTGTATAAAATATATTGAAACATCATTGAACAAACTTTGATGAGTGTAATCGGTTCTCGCTCAAATGGAAATGATACATCCTTTGTGCTATAATCTACATGCTTGTATACAATATGAATAAACATAGCCACTTGAATTGAATTGTAATATTGTGATTGGATTTCATCTTGTGGAGCAAGAGTATATTTTTTTGCAAAATAAACCACTAATAGTATAGTTCCAATAGGAAATATGTTTCACATGTGTGAAATTGGCCATCAAGCATGTTGAGAGTGCTTGACATATTTTGGTACAATATTACTCTTAAGTTATTATTTGAATGCATGTACACTAATTATTTTTGTGATTAAATCACAACACTTTCCAATTTTCCATCTTTTAAAGAATACTCAACATTCTTAAATCTTTTAAAATCCACTATTTTTTGTCCAAAATCATTTTCAACACTTTCATGCATACAAACTCCTGAGAATGAAAGATTACCACAACTAGTGCATTCTCTAGAAATATATGAACTTAAATAAAATAATTTCCCATTAGATCTTTCACAAAACAAACCTACTATAAACTCCTTGATTGTTTCAGGTGGCATATTAATACCACATTCATGCATAATCATATTAGTATGTAAAGTACAACGTATATATCGAAAAATATCATAATAATAATGAAATTGTACATACATGTTTTACAACAAAATATCCGTTGCCTTTTTTTTATCCATAAGTTGTGGGACGAGGGGCCCACTCCCTTTATTAAAATGAAAGAAAGAGTTACAAAGATTTGTCACACATATAAGAAGGAACAAAGGAAAATAAATTAAAGAGAGAAAATTGAAGAAACCTACAAAGGATCAAAGAACAAAATACAAAGGAGTAGAGAACAGAAACAAGATATCAGCCAACATACAATGGCAACCAAAGAAACAAACAAAGATAATTGCCAACAACCCAAAGCCTAAGCCCTTCGCTTTTTGTGAAGTAGGAGAGCCTCCAAAGTTTATTGAGAGCCCACCTCTAGCGCCTCCAAGCCTTCAATGCAGAGCTTTTTTGTGTCAAATTTCCTTCCAACCTTATGTTTGGACCCACAATTGGGTTTTAGTTTTTCGCTAAGAGATTGAAAGAGTCCAAGTTTTCGTGTTGGATCTAAAGTAAATTCATCAAAACAATCCTAATTATGATCTTCTAGATCATCCATGAAGGGGAAAGTTCCATCCGATTATGAGCCATAATCATCTTCCTCCATAAGGAGAATAGAGGAGAATTCAAGAAAAAGAGCAATCAGAGGGGAAGGGGGGGCTACAGGTTGTTTCATATTCAACCTTGAAACCTGAGAAGGTTCAAAGAAAATTCCATGATTCTACTAAATAAACTCACTATTCAGAGAGCCCTCCTTCTGAACCCACTTCTTCAAGCACACATTCCTCACACCGGCCAAACATTGAAGGGGGCAAGCATCAATTCTATGACCCAGCTTGTTGCAACAAAAACATCGAAAAGGAAAACCCTCATAATTTAAAATTGAGTCCAAACACCATGTGAAGAGTGGATCCAGATGGAATGAGAAAGGGGTTTAGAAATTTCAACCAATGCAAAAAATTTATAGAATTTGTGATCAAAGGCCAAAGAGGCAGGGTCAAGCTTAACAAAGGCCCCCACCTGGTTGATCAAAGTGCTTAGCAGATCCACAATGCACAAAACCAGGGGGAGGTTGTATAGACAAATCCAAATAGGAATGCGAGTGACCTTGGCTGTGGCCAGATCAAAGAAAGGAGACCATGGGGAGATAAAGAGGCCAGAATGCCCAAAGAACCATGGCGCATTTTGCAAAAAAAAATTGCAATCCTCCATCAAACAAAAAGTAATAAAAAAACCTAAATCAAGAGATTCACAACAGGGGTAGGAATACTACTCCACGTGCATTTAATCCATTCAAGGATGGAAGCCACCGGTGGACGCTTGTGCAGGCATCTAATAACCACAGAGTGAACACTGAAATCCCTAGCAACTACATCAATACAGTCATCAAAAATGTTGAAGTCCACAAGCTCCTTAGAGAATACCACATCAGAATTGCCAAAGGCGAACCGACCGCTTCCAAGTTGAGAGCCATTGTCTAGATTTTGGGGGGAGTTGAGTTTGGAGAAGCTGAAGGATGGGATAAACTAGGGTTAGCAGGTTGCACCCTACAAAATTCCGTGCATTCATGATAAGGGTTCGATTTTTTTTTGCAGCCAACAACAAAAATGGATGGAGCCATGCCAGGAAACGCCTCTCCATATTTTCTAGCCACATGGACGAAGTCTTGGGAAGGAGGAGTGCGATCAATGGGTGAAGAAGGTGGATCCAATGCTACCCCAGAATGAAGGGCATATCTTTTTTGACCCTCCACAGATGCATCATGGCAGTCACCCCGTTTCAAGCTAGGAGGATGCTGAGGCTTCCCATTCACAGTCATTTTTACATCCCCAACGAGCAAGCCACCTTCTCCATTCATAATCTGTAGAGTTCCATCTTCGCCATTTGCACTGAGAGAGACTGCACACATATTCACTCAACTTACTTTTAATTGTTGCATTCTATCATTTTGTTGCTTATTAATTTACATACCAAGGTTTACATTTTTCAAAAGATTTTTGATTTATTCTAATATTACTAAGTAACATTAAATCATCACAAAATTTTCTATAAAATTTGGTTTGATTTGTGTCTAATAGGTGTTTTGGATGAAGATCACAAATTTTGGACCCCACTCTTAATTTCAAAATATCTCTAGCATTAGATGATACCCTAGTATTATCATGCCAATATTTTTGAGCCAAATATTTTATTTCAATATTCAATTTCATGTCATACCTTAGGGGTCGACCACTAGAACTCCAACATTGGTTGATTGGAATATTTTTATACTTTCTCTTCTCTTTGTCACTCTTACCAATGTTTTAGGATGCAGTTTTAGAATTTCACTGATATTGCTTAACATTCTTTTATTCAAAGTTGTTTTATTAACTGTAGCATTTGTTATAGCTCGTCGTGCTACATACTTATCTTTAGATCAACTATTCTTTCCAATAGACTCAATGTCACTAGAAACAATAGATATAACATGTTTAAGTGATTCATCTTTTCTTCTTGGTTTAACAAAATGCTTAAATTTTTCATTACTTTTCTCATTTTCCACATTCTCATCAATTGTGTCATGAGTTGGCATTGAAATGATAGTTTTTTATGATAAAAAATTGTTTGTATAGTCTATTGGCATGCATTCTTATTTGTCTCCAAGAAATCTTAGTAGGAAGACTATCCAAAACAATACTTTCAATTTTTTTAAAATAGTTTCATTTTCAACATTACAAGAATTTTCATTTTCATTTTCAACTTCAAAAGGATTTTCATTTTCATCAACAAAAGGATTTTCATTTTCATTTTCAACGACAAAAATATTTTCATTTTCATTTTTAACAACAAAAATATTTTCATTTTCATTTTCAACTTCAAAAGGATTCTCATTTTCATTTTCATCAACAAAAGGATTTTCATTTTCATTTTCAACAAAAGTATTTTCATTTTAAACAACAACGAAAAAATCATTATCATTTTCATTTTCAACGAAAAAATGATTTTCATTTTCATTTTTAACAACAAAAATTTTAATTTCATTATCTCTACGAATATTATCTATCTCAACATTGTTAAATCTAGCTTGTTTTAACTCTTCTAGAATAAAATTTTCCAAATCATTCAAAGGTGGATTTGAAGATGTACCTGGATTCGTGCCTATTGTCACATTCTCCATAGCATTGAAAGGTGGATTTGAAGACATACTAGGATTATTTTGTATAATTGTGTTATCTTCCACATTCACCTCTTGTAAATTTGCATTTTCTACATCCATGGTCTCTTCAATGTTTTTATCTTCAATAGTCATGGAACAAGATGCTTCAACATTATTCATTGTTTGAACCCTCATTCTGCAATCTCTTTTTATTTTTGCATCCTTCTCTCTCTTTTCTTCAATTTCTTCAAAGGTCAATACCCTCTTATCTTTCCTCTTTCGACGACTTTGTGATCCCATGATTACAAAATTTTGAAGTACAAATGAATCTCAATAGTAAAAGTCTCTTTTTCCTCCTTCAAACGAGTAGAAAATAAGCATAATTCCACTCCAAAGCTATCCAAATGTTGCCTTCATTCAAAACTAAAATCAAATTACAAGTTCAAGAGCTTGTAGATGACAAAATTTGATAGAAAATGGAAGAATTAGTTGTTGTCGGTTGTACACTATCAAGTTGCAAATTAGACAATAATTTTTTAGCAATAAAAATAAAAAATGATAAAAAGCGGAATGAGATCCCATTTACAAAATAGGATCTCGTAGTGAACAAGATCTTGTTTTGGATGCGAGATCCTGTTCTTTTTTCTAATGTTTAAAATTGTAGACATGTAAAATTGACCTAACACTTATCACACATACTAAATGAAATTTTTGCATCATTACCATCAAATATCACTGCATTTCACATCAAGTGCATCAAGTGCATCAAAAACCCTAAATTCCTCTATTAATTGTATAACACGACATTATTTAATTAATTCACTTTTTCATCATTTTTGACCATTTAAATAAATTCCATTTATTTAATAAAGTCCTAAAACCCTATTTCTGCTATTAATTGAATAATATGACATTATTTAATTAATTCATGTTTTATCATTTAAATGACACCAATTATTTAATTACGTCGCTAAATCACTTTATTCCCTAAGTGGATTGAATTATTAAAACATAATAATTTAATTAACTCACTTTCCCTCCAAATTTGAATAAATTGAATAAACTATTCAAATTATCATAAAAAATCAAATCAAACTAATGCAACTTTATAAATTGCAAAATTCAAACTTGATTTGCACGTTCAACTCCAAAAAGGATTAATTAATTAATCTAATATCCTCACCCACTTTCCTGATTGAGCAAATTGTGATTACTTTACTAAGCAATCTATTTCCTGATAGAGCAATCTATTCTTGATTGATCAATCTATATCTTTGACTAACCAATCTATTTCTCAATTGAACAAATTATTCAATCTATTTCTTCAATCACACTAATCATGTAATCTATTTTCACATATTATGCCCATCTAAATCCTCTCAACATCTTTTGACCGTCGATTGAGATATTCTACTACGCAATCCTGATCATCCATTTCAAATCACAATTTCTATATAACAAACCTCTTTCCTCACAAGAAAAGGATCAAAGAATCAACATCATTCACACAATGAAGTAATGCCAAATCGACATTGAAAATGCTTTGAATCAACATCTTCGATCAAACATACACACACTCTTCAAAAATCTCTCACACACATACAATGGATGATTCATATTGAATTGAACAATTCAACATCATCAATATGGATACACTTTGACACTGTATGGTAACACTACTATTTTTTTGTGAATTCATGTATGCTTTTCTATTTTAATTTCGTTCTTGAATTCAGTAATTGTGTAGTTTCATTTCGTGAGTGAATGGGCATATATCTAGATTCTTGTTTTGATTAGAGTTTATATTTCATTGCAATTATCTTGTCCACACTCATAGATTTAGAATGTAGGAACTTTCTCTGTCAGATATTCAGGACCTCAAATTGGATATGAAATTAGACCACCAGATCTATGATTTTATCTTTAGAAAATAGGAACTTTCTTTGTCGGATATTTAGAGCGATCAACTGGGAATCTAGATTAATCGATTGACTCCTAAGATATAATTAGGTGGAAACTAATGTTTCAGTCCATTGACGTTGTATTCCCATATTCAGGTTTTGCTTCCAAGCGAAAAGACTCGAAAGTGTTTCACACCGGCTCAAGGTACTCTCCAACTTGGTTATGTCATTGATAGCAATCCAAGTTTGCCTGAACCATCCATACCTGAATGTTGCATCACAATATATTCTTCCTACACATGAAAATTCCACATATTAACCCCTTTTAAATAAAACATTTAATCATCATAAAACCATAAATAATAAATCATTTCAGTTTCAAAAAGAAATCGATGTCATTTACTATCAAAACAAAAGTTGTATAAATCACAAAAAATCCATGAAGCCTCCTAAGTGTAGCTTAAATAAAGTTTACAAGATGGGTTTCAACATAAGAAGCGTTCTACTATAGCTCTCAATGAATTTATTATAAGTAGAAAACAAAATTCTTCACACTTGAAGTAATGCAGTCAAAAATTTATTCCAAAAGTATGTTAGCAGGAGTTAACTAAAAATATAATATTTTTGCTTGGTTTCTTTTACCAATATTCCATGTGGAAATGGAATAATCACTAATAAACCCTAACAATAAAAATGAAGTAAAGGTTAAAGAAAGGAAATTCCAATGTACTATTGTGTAATGGTGACAAAGGCACTTATATGAGCATGACCTGCATACACATCCCTGCCATTGAATTGCCATCCATCCAAAGAGAAAATAAGTAATGTAAGGATTTAAGAAATATAAGTCCAAAGGGTTATGTTGTAATGGTAATGGAATCAGATGAGAGCACAACTGAGGAACAAATTCTTGTGATTGTAATTATGTGATCCATAACTCTACTAGTCATGTGGCATAGTTGTGCTATAAAAACTACATGATGCATTCATGTGTGACCCAAGTTTAATGTGGCCATGTTGTGATAGAAATGGAGGCACTCATATGAGAACAATTCATGTACAAATCACTGCCATGTCACAATTAGGTGTCAATCATCATTGGGTGCATTCAGGTTGACTCAAGTTTAATAGGTTACAATGTAATTATAGCATGATCCAAGAGTGTTTACCTCTTGCTGAAATAAAGAGCCTATAAACTTGGTTGATATGTAGAGTGGTTGTGTTATATCAATTATGTAGCGCATTCAAGCATAACCCATGTTTAATGGGATATTCTAGAGAGTGATCAAGATTTTCTAAACCTTAGGAATGCTACTTAAAAGTGTGCAACTTAAACTAGAGACCAAGTTTGTTACATAATTGAATGCAATCTTGGGTTACCACAAACTTTAATAATGTGATATGCTAATAACCATTTTGGGAAGTATTAAAGAAAGACCCATATTATATAGGATACATTTCCCTGATCAGGTTTACATACCTTAATGATCAAACACAAGCTTCCCACACACCCTAGGATACAATCCAAGATCATACTACACCTCGTCAAGATAGCTAATTTTCTGACCCAAGATTTAAGGTTGTTTTTTAATACCAACAAAAGCATTGGTAAGAGCATGACTAGGGTACAAACCCTAGGCCTATGTAGAAACATAAACTATAACTCTAGCGGATTAGTGAGGTTGCAATACCAAAAAGATTGAGACATTGTTTGTTTGTTAGAAAATATTTAACTCAACAACGAAAAAATACCCAATACCAATTTTTTTAAATACCCATATAAAGAAAATGCCCAACGTCCTTTTTTTAAATACCAAGATAGTCAATAACAAAGGGTTTACCAAACATCAATTTTTTTAATGCCTGGGAAAATCAAAATCAAAATTTAGAAAACTGTGTGTAATACTAGACAAGGTTAAGACCTCATTTGTTTCTCAATTTTTTTTATCTCAATAGCGAAAAATATCCAATACCATTTTTTTTAAATACCCATTTCAAGTGAAAACTAAGTATCGAAATAACCAAACGACCAATAAAAAAATACTGAGCATCAATTTTTAAACATACCCAAATATCTAGTAACAAAACAACCAACATCATAAAATTCAAATAGCCAAATAGTACTTCACGAAAACATCCAACATCAAATTTTTCAAATACCCAATAGGCATAACGTATACATCCAACTTTTAAAAAAGAGAGAATGGTTTGCTTACCTCTGAGATGATCCACAACAAATAGCTCAAAATCCTTAAGACATACTTCCAGGTGGGGAGCTATCTGATAGAAGGATAGATTTGGCCACATTATAGACCCATACTTTGAAGCACTACTGGAAAGAGATCCCTCCATTGGGAAATCCCTTTGATTACTGCTCAATATCTCCATCTTCAAAACCCTTCAACCTTTGTTTGTTTTCCTAGACTATTTCTTCTAACTAATCAGTAGTTAAAAATCATGGGAAAATGGTGGTTTTAATTATATCATTTGATTTTTGTTATGTATTTATAATATATATATATATATATATATAGAGATTTGTATGCATAAGTGTCGGGTAAAGCCTAAATTGATGGCTAGGAATATTTTCTCTCAAAAAATAAAGTTTGATGCAAAAAATTAGTCATTTATTTAGTTATTTATAGCTGTGATTTTATTCGGCGATCAAATTAGTCATTTATAGTTGTGTTGCAAAAAGTGAGTAGAATTTAGTCATTTTTAGTTGTCGTGACTAAATGTTTTAGTTGCATAGTCATTTATTTGCCAAATTCTACTAGAGTGCATTCATGGATAGCCTAACTTCACACGAAATTGGTTTGACAACGTGATGATGGTGAATGAGACTTATAATGTTTTCAGTCCGACTTTTAGAGGGATATTTATCAAGCCCATCGCAAGACAAGCAAAACCATTATGCGTTTTGATCTATGCCTTCAATTTATCATATGTATCTTGATAAAGTTCATGCACAAATAGGAATTCTTCAGTGATCACGTTCTCTACATAGATGAGATCAACTAATATCCCATTAGTAGGCTTGTCATTGATTCTTCCAACTATGTAAAGAGGACCATCAGGTGCATGTTTTAGTATTTCTTTTTGTGAGAAAGCAATATGAAAAGGCATCTTGGTTGATCCCTTATGAGGTTTAGCTTCAATAAACACCACTACTTCAATTGGTTCATCCACATTTTTGTCTTCTATGTTTTTGTGATCCATGTCAACATTCATCACATTATTCTTTGTTTCACAAGCTTTGACAAATGAAATGGTATGTTTTAGCATGGGATTTGTAAAGACTTGTAAGTTTTGGTTAGGAAGAGCTACAAAATTATTACCTTGATCATTCACACCTCCAATTTATAGATGATTAAAATCAATGAGGTCTTGCACAAGATGTTTAAGACGCTTACAATATTTTGTATCATGTCCATTTTTTTAGTGATAATGGCAATAAGAATTTGGTCTATAGCTTGCAGGTGAAGGTTTATTAGGATTCAGAGCTCTAATAGGAGGTAAGGAAAGCATATTCTTTTCCACAAGCTGCAACATGATATTATGACGGGTGTCAGGTAGAGGATTGAATTTTCTATTTCTATCCCCAAAGGCAAAATCATTTTTCGTCTTTATAGCAGCCACATGGTTATCAAATTTTTGATTTGGTTTAGGGGAATTAAGTTGTAAAAAGCCCCTATTCTGCTTCTTGAAAGATTGGTAATTATTTTGAGTTGTAGATTTAGACTTTTCAGAATGGCTAAGGGGATTTTTTAGATCACGACCGTGAGTCGTATTCTAATAATCATGAAGGGTTGTACATAATTGTGTGAAGGATGGAAATTTCAACATCTCAAGCTTGGTTTGGATTTTGTTTTATAAATTGATAACAATTTTTTTTTGAAGGTTGACATTGTTAGTTTTATGAATAAATTAATAGCACAAAAACTTAATTCGAATTCAACACAAGTACATAGCCAATACCCTGGGAAAACCCTCCAATCTGAGGGAGAAAAACCCAACCAATATATCTCCTTTATATTGAAGAAAATAAGAGCAAAAATCTGCTTACAAATCTGACACAACACAATTCCTTAAGATATACAATGAACGACACCTCTCCTAGATGCAAAGATACAACAATATGTTTCTTCTAGAATCGACTTGCTGCAATGAAATAAGATCTACTGCACAAGATCGATCTGCTGATCCAAAATACTAATTCTTCTCAATGAACTTGATTGATTAACTTGATGTTGAATGAATGAAGGGAAACTTGTATTTATAAGAAACCAAATAAATTTGCACCTCTTCAAGAAAAGAGGTCGACCTCTAGAAAATACGTCTTTTGTGGAGAGACACGCTTTTCTAGAAGAAGTTGACCCTTTATTAAAATATATTTAATCACTAAATAAAATCATTTCATTTATTTGAGACTTTAATATTTATCTTTATTTAATGAAGCATCTTTTTATAATCATGTAGATTTAAATAGCTTATGCTATATTTAAATTTATTATTCACAATCGAATCTAGAAGTATGAGACCTGATGATGTTTTATCATCAACACTCCCTCTCAGCTAGGGAGGAATACTTCCAGCTGCACAAGACATATCACCCCAACGTGATGTCAATCAATATGGCTACATATATGAAAGAAAGATCTTATCACCTCATCGTGAAAGCATATCACCTCATCGTGATATCAACCATCATGGCTACCTCCATAGATGGTAAGTACAAGTGTTCATCACTCAATGTGATGTTGACACCTCACCATGACTTTCACAATGGCTCTCCCAGAGGGTGAAACACAAGTATAAGTAAATCATCACAGACTCCCTCACGTGATGTTGTCCTGGAGTCACACACATGACATCCACCATGGCTCTCCCAGAGGGTGGAATCAAGGGATTTCACCTCAAACCTCTCTTACAGAGAATAACTCATTAACAAGGTATTTTGCCTCAAACTTCTCTCACAGAGGAATAATTAAGAGGATCATTGATACTGAGACTCCTTCTCAGTTAAGGCTGTATTCTCCATCATACCAAGCTTATCTTGAAAGTACACAAAATTCATCCTAGAGAGAGGCTTGGTGAGAATGTTTGTAGTCTGCTCATCAGTGTTGATATACCTCAACTATATAGCTTTCCTCAATACTATATCTTTGATGTAATGGTATTTGATCTCAACATACTTTATTCTGTCATGAAACACTGGATTGATAGAAAGCTTCACACAACTTTGGTTATCACAATGAATGATAGTAGGCTCCATTGATTGTCCAAAATATCTTGCAAGGAGCTTACAAAGCCAGAATGCTTCACGAGCTGCCACACAAGTTGCAATGTACTCTGCCTCTGTTGTACTTAATGCCACTGAAGACTGCTTCCTGCTACACCAGGATATCATAGCAGAACCTAAACTGACGCAACAACCAGAGGTACTCTTTCGATTAGTAACACTCCCTACCCAATCAGAATCAGTAAAACCATGTAGCTTCAAATCCACACGTGTAGAATATGTCAATCCATATCCAACTGTGCCACACAAGTATCTCAGGATATGTTTAGCTGCAACAAGATGTATCTGCCTTGGTTCACACATAAACTTGCTAAGTTCACTCACTGCATAACAGATATACGGTCTAGTGTTAACTAGATACATCAATGAACCAATCAACTGCCTATACATCGTGGAATCCACCAGTTCTGAACTAGTTGTAACCTCCTTCAACTTATGCAAGTTTTTCTCCATAGGTGTAGAAATTGTAATACCCCTCTATTTTTCTTTTTGGACTAGATAGTGTGTCCTGGTTTTGCTTTGATTGGTTTTCTGAATATGATGATACTTTGAGATGCTTTATCATGTGTGTGTTATTTGATCGCTATTTATAGAGCGACATAAATTATTTGTGATGATGAGATGTATTTATTTGATGCTTTATTGTCATGCTTTAATCGGTGTAATAATGTTTATTGCACATGAGTTATTTGATTATTATGGAACTGTTAGTTTATGATGAGTGTATTGGTGAAGGGGACGGGATCGCATCACTCGCTTGCGAGCACCCTGCAATTCCGTGATTTCCTCTTCACGGTGTGTATTTTATGTTGTTTATATACATGTACTTTGATATCTCGTTTACAGGTTTGCAGGTACATGACATCGACTCCACCTAGTTTCACAGGTTTGAGCATGTCGACCCAATGGTAAAGTTGAACGAGAGATAGTAACTAGGTAACATGTGTCAGGTCTACACCCTAGCCACAGTGTGTCATCATTCTTTGTTTGGTGTGTCTTCGTTTTCCTTGTTTATTACTATTTAATTCTGCAGGGTTTATGTTATGAAAATAAATGTTAAATTATGCATTAAATGATGTTGGTATTTATTTAATTAATTTTAGATAATATGATGGAAGGTTTCTATTTAAATTAATTAATTAAATTTAACTTATTTAGTAAATTAAATTTAATCCATGTGGTTAAATTTATTTATTAAGTAATTAAATTAATTAATTAAATTATTCTTTAAGCAAGTAGTTTAAAGGAATTAATTTAATTTGGAAATTAAATTTGAATATGAAATTATTAAATTATTTTGTGAAAATAAATGTGGTTGTTAAAAGATATTTGTTAATTTCGAGCATGTGATAGTTAATTAATTGAGGGTTGTTGAAAAAAATGAATTCTCGGAGGGAATCTTGGCTTTGGGTGAGGAAGCAAAAATCTTCTTCACGGAAAAGGTTAGGATATTTTTGGATATGTTGAAAAATTGGAGAAGAACGAAAGATTGTTCTGGCTATAGAAAAATTAAAAGGGATTTTGGATTGTAAGGAAATTGTGGGAAAAATTTGAATTCTTAGATTTGTTTGGGATTATTGTTGTGGTGTTGGATTCAATACTGTGCTCGGGAATTTGGATTGCTTGGAAGAAGCTGTGAAAGCTTTGCTTGAAGAGGTTCGACATCAGAAACTCCAATTACTCCAGAAGCTTCGTTCAAACAGATTCCATTCTTATGTTATTGTTTTGGTTTAAATTTTTTAATGGAATTGTATTATTGTAGAAAAGATTGTTGTGCTAGATTTGTAGTAAAAAGCTTTATTTTGTTTAAGAAAAGAAATAATTTAAGGATTTTGTGATTGTCATGAAGAAATCTAGAGCCTCTGTAGGAATTCTTGTACAGTGAAATCAGAGAGTAAAATCTGAGAATCCTCTATGGATTTAATAGTTAAACAATAGAAAGTACCTGAGGAAAAAAATATAAGATTTAGGAAATTTTATTTAAAGATTTGTGTTGAAAATTGTTAAAACCTCTATAAGGAAATTGTTTTAAACAATAGGAAATTTCAAAGAAAACAATAGAGATTAGAATTCTCTGTAGTAGTGAATTGGAAAATCTCCCTGTCAACAAATTTGGGGAAAACTTTAGCTCTTTATTTCCTCTGTAAATTTTGGGTATTAGCGTGAAATTGCCAAGTTGTGTTGTTGAAACACTATCTGGAAATGTTTCCTAGTTTTAGTAATTTGCACAGTTTTGTCTATAAATGTTTTTTGAAAAAAATTCTTCCCAATCTCAGAATGTTGGGTGTTTCATTTATTTTAATATATACTTATATATATACATATATATATGTGTGCTAAATCATATATATATATATACAAATATATTCATATATTATATATTGTGTTAATTTAATAAAAAATTATGAGCTTTTAAATCGTCGTACGATGCATTGGGAAATCGTGATTTAATAATTCATATTTTATTTTTTTTGAAGGGTCGCTGGTTTTTATTATGGATATGGGAGGGAATGGGGAGGCGTTGTCTCCCCACCGCCGCTCCCTTAGGGGAGAGGTAGTGTGGAGGGAGAGCCTTCGCACCCCCTCCCATTCCTTTATTATTGTGCGTGTGGGAAGGGGGGAAAGGGGGTTTGGCTGTGACAACCGCCCCCTCTTCCCATTACCAATGTATAAGTATTAAATAAATTCAACAAACCTGCTTTTGATGGTAAAAATACGGCGTTGGGAGTAATCGCGGGTTTCAATAATTAATGAGTTTTATATTATTTTGTATTTGTAATATATATATAATATATATATATATACACACACACATATATATATATATACATATATATATATATATATATATATATATATACATATATATATATATATATATATATATATATATATATATATATATATATATATATATACACACATATATATATATATATATATTACATATGTTGCATGGATATTTATTATAATTATTTGCAAAATATTAATTATATATTTAATGTATATACATTATTAATGTATATAAATAATTATATAATTTAAAATATAATTATGTATATATATATTTTATGTGTATATATACACTAAATATATATTTAAAATAGTTTATTTTTAAATAGTTATTTTAAAATGGTTGCATGTTTATATGCTTTAGTTGGTAAATTGAAGGAGTTAATTTGTAGAGAATTTTATGTTGCTTTTAAAAGTAATCAAGGGATTTGATTTATTTATTAAAAATAGTTTTTTCCCTTGTCTGTAATCGAAGAGGAAATTAATTATTTTAATCAATTATTCTATTAAGGCAATTATTATCTTTTTTGTGAAATCATTTTGAAAAAGAAATGGATTTAGAAGATCCAAAAGTAGTTTATTTCAATTGCCTTCTGTGATTATTTCCTATGTGTTCATGTTTGGAGAAATGGGTTAAATGTGTCTTTAATATGTAAGCCTTCTAGAGGATCCTAGAGGATGGGGGTTGTCGTTTTGTGATGTCAACCATTTGTATTTCCCTTGGGTCACATGGTGCCTTGTCAGTGATTTACCCAGTTTCCATGGATGAGGATGATTTGTGCCTCCTTTGGAAGGAGTGGATTATGTGATTTGTTGCCTCCAGTGTTTGGAGTGAGTTTCATTATATGTTTCCTCCTAGAGTTGGAGTGGTTGTTTTATTTAGTTTATATGCACTTGGTTTCCCTTGATGATTGGTATGTATGTGTGTTGTCAAGTAGAAGAGTGGCTTTTGTTAGGGGCCAGAGGCCATAAGAGGTAAGACTGGGTAATCTTCAAAAGCAGTTTAATCAAGTGATAACTTAAATAATGTACTTAGTAGATTAGGTAGTATTTCACATTAAAAAGATAAGTTCTAGCCTCATTCATAGTCTCGAGTGCTTGTTTAGGCTTGGGGTGAGTGGGAAGGGCCTGGAATGGCAAAGGTCAACTACCTTGTCTTTTTGAGAGGTACTTGATCCCGCATTAGTAAGCATGAGGGCTAGGGGTCAATTGAGGTCTCCAAGATATCCGAGGCCTATGAAGATCCACAGTGGGTAACTCATTATGAGATGTGTGATGACACTTTATCTAGGACAACAGTTGGTATTTGGTTTTATGTGTATGGTTTTCTTAACATACTTGATCTGTTTTATTTTTGGAAGCAATGTGACCCATGTTAGAGTTGTACTTGTGTTGTACATGTGATTGGTTGTGTCAGTATGAGTCAGCCTGTGATTAGAGGTTGTAGGTTTGTCCATGTTATGTTGTTACTATCTCCTAGCATGGGGGGTGGGCCTTCGGTTACCACTTGGTTGGGAGGAACATGTGTCCTACACCATTGGATCCCCCTTCAACCTTCAGATTCTTGATGGCGAGATATCCAGTTGGAGAGCTCGCAGTTTCCTGTATTTAAATCAAGCAATGTATTTATTTTAGTTTGAATCATGTTATTTTACCCCTCATTTGTATTTGAGGTGGATATTTTTATAATGTAACACATTTGTATTATTGCCTCATTCGAGGAATGAGAGATGTAACCTTATGATTAAGTTAATGAATATGGAGTTTTGTTATATCTCTTTATGTTATGATGTAACTTTATTTTGTATGAGTACTCAATTCTTTATGTAAGTAAATGTTATAGATGTTATGTGATGTATGTATGGGTTTTATGTAATCCCAATCTCATAGCCTTAGAGGTTGTTGTTAATTTGTAAGTGAACATGTATGCTATTACACTTTAAATAAAAAAATTGGTGTGCTTAAGTAGTTTATTGCAACTTCCTCTAGGATTACGTGGCGGGGAATTACAAACATAGGTTTGCAATCAATCATACCAAACCTCTTCAGAATGTCAATAGTATACTTTCCTTAACATAGAATCATCTCATCTGGCTTTTTCCATACTTCTAAGCCAAGAAAGTAATGCATGAGACCAAGATTCTTCATTTCAAACTCATAAGCTAACTCCTTACATTTAAGAATTATATGTTCTTCTCTAGTGATAATCAAATCATCAACATACATAACGAAAATCAATACTTCACCATTTATTACTTTGAATTAGAGGTTAGAATCTGCATCATTCTTTGAGAAACCTAGACTCAACAAGTATCGATCAATCCTTTCGTACCAAGCACGAGGAGCTTGCTTAAGACCATACAAGGCCTTCTTCAGCTTGCAAACATGAGACTCCTTCCCATGTACCTCAAATCCATCAGGTTGCTCAATGTAAACCTCTTCTTCTATGACACCATTCTGAAAGGTTATCTTTACATCCATTTGGTGAATCTTCCATGCTCTAGATGAAGCAATAGAAATAATGGTCCTAACAGAAGTGTAACGAGCCACTGGAGCAAAGGTTTCTTCATAGTCAACTCCCTCTTTTTGTGAGAACCCTCTAGCCACGAATCTTGCCTTGTACTTCTCAATGCTCCCATCAACCGCATGCTTGATATTGAAGAGCCATTTAGAAGACATCATAGATTTGCCTTAGGGTCTAGGAACAACATCCCAAACATCATTCTTAAGTATGGATTGATACTCCTTAGTCATAGCATCCTTCCAAACTTGTTGATTAAAAGCTTCTTCAACACTTGAAGGCTCTAACTCAATGATCTAACTCATTGGAGCTACATAACCAGAGAAATTATTTGGTCTCTTACTTCCTTTGAAGGTTCCTCTTGGGGCTGCAAAAATTTCTGCCTCTTGCATTATTTTCCTGGCCCAAAGAGGTCTCTTCCTTCCAATCACAATATCTGTAGGCCCATAAGTAGGCTCCAAGGGCTAAGTTGGATTATCATCTTCTTTAGGTTCTGGAACCTCCCTATAATTCTTAAGAACATGGTCAACTTCCATATCTTGAGGAGGTTCTTCTTCATCGATCTCCATATGAGTGCCCTTGGATCTTCTGAATGCAACATCCTCCTCAAATGTGACATCTCTACTGATCTCAATAGTTTTTTGACCCAGAATATAGATTCCGTAGGCTTTTGATGTCTCACTATAGCCTACCAAAATTTCCTTCTTGCCAGAAGGTTCCAACTTTGTCCTCTTTTCCTTTGGAATATGATTATACAATGGACACCCAAAGATCCTCAAATGAGTAACTTCAGGCTTCACCCCAAAGAATGCTTCTTTAGGAGTTGTACTTGTTGATGGTGTCATTATGCACTTCTCAACACAGGTAATGCATAGGTGCATCACCTCTCTTGAAAGACAATCTTCTACAATCAAAATGCATAACACTATCCCAAGGTCTCTCAGATGTTAGGTCATGATGATGCTTGGAATATATCAGTTGATTTGTGATGTGATCTGCTGGAATCACAAGGTGGTCTTACATGAGTCAAAGTTGTAGGAGAATCGGGTCTGTGAACAAAGTTCTTTGGATAAGAAATTATTGCACTTTTACTGTAGGTTCAAACAACAATCTTGAACTCTATCCTATCGTTGAATTTGGCTTTACAATGTGCAATGAACCTTAGCATAGGTCACTTCTTAAAAAAAAGGAAAAAGGGACAGGGAGGAGAGAAGGTTCTGAGACCTGAAACTACCGATGAACAGTGATCATGGAGGTCAGTGTTGTGGACAGTTTTCTCAAAATAGAATTTCACCAAACCATAAATTTCTCAGTATTATGAAATTTATGCTATCTTCTAAGGACTGCAGATATTTCATCATTCATCCACACACATGTATGAAGAAATAAATTTTTTTAGAGGTATATTTTAAAATCTAAGTCCAGACTAACTTTGCACAACCATCTACCAGCAACAAATGACTAAAAGTATGGATGAGAAAAGCATCAACACAACATGGATATTCACAATCATGAACGACATTACTACATCTACCAAAGCTAACTAAAAGTAAACTAGAACAACAAAGAAAATCTAATGAAATATTTAGCTTATAGGAGAAGAATCATGCAACATGAGAAGAAATCCAGAAAAGCACCAAGTCAATGTATTTCTATTAAAATTTCTGCAACATGCCTTTACAACAACTCAACTCTCTTAAAATGAGAGGAGACCCCTATTTATAGTTTCCAAAACACAAAATGAATGGCCAAGATTCAATTCTATTATGTGGCCAAGATTCACTTTACACTAGGGTTTCACCTACCCCCAAATATATCACATTTTAAAATACATCTTTTGTCTTTTCCCTGTTTTGTCTTCTAGTGGCAACACTGTAGCAGTTTTGTCTTTTTGTTGATTTCTCTTTGTTGTAGCTACTCTTTTAGAAATTATTCATCAATGATAGGGTTTACCTCCTACTTCTTCAACACCACATACTCCATGAATCTCAAGATCATCGGTCGAAGCTTGTCGACTTCCATGACATTAGATCTTAGCACTTGGTAACTCCATTCCTTGGAGTTGTTAACTAGCTTTTCCCAATCGTCGTCATACTTGGAAACATTATTCCTGAAAATCTCAGACTGGGTGAAAGCTCGAGCAAGAAAGCTCATTAAATCCATGGTAACCTTGGATGACATCCCCTTCTCCACGCTCCTTAGGAAATGAGACTTTATGCTCTCTGGATTGATCTCAACAATAGGCATCTCGTACCCCATCATCAACTTGAGGTACTTAGCACAATCCCCTCTGGCCTCCTTGGCCTATTCAATATCGGAAACTACTCATTCTAGGATCTGCTGCAACCTTTCTTTTCAATGATCAAAATCCTGCTTCCACACATCCACTAACCAGTGGTCATCATCCTTGAAGACAAGGTCCTTCTCCCAAACCTCACTTGACATCGCGAGGATAGCCTTGATCTTTGGGTAGGCGACTCTGTACTTCTTCGGGAAATCCTCACAGATTCACCTCATGCCATCAAGAGATTTATGCACCTACAAGAACTTGTTTGCTATTCAGACAACCAAGTTGATGCTCGTGTTCCCAATGTCCAAGACCTGTCGGAACCAATTTTTCGTGGTCTTATCCAAGTTCCTCGTTCTTTCTAGCTTGTTGATTTTCTCTTGGGACAACAACTGCGGTGGGGCTAATGACGTGGTAGGTAATTCATCCGGGGATGACCACTGTTGAATGTAGGTCATCAGATCGGCCACCTATGCTTTAAGTTCTTCCTTTGAAACCTTTTCTTGCTGGATAAGGTGCACCACCATGGCGACTGATTCTCGGAGGTGGTCGACCTTTTGTTCCCTAGTGGCCACTCCCAAGTCGATGGTGGAGACATTTTAGGTTATTCCTTGTTCTCCAACCAGTGACATAGATATTTGCACTATCTTAGATCCGAAGGCATCCATGGTTACCTTTGATTTGATTCTTGGATTCTTCTCCTTGTTGGTACTTATCTGCGCTTTGGCCAGTATTGCCTCTAGCCTTGCTTTAGGATCTTTTAGGGTGGGAGTCTTTTGTTTAAGCTGATTTCCTAGATAGTTGGGCATTTGGGGCCCCTCCTTAGGTGATTCATGTTGATCCTTGCTGTCCTCCACTCTAAGTTCAATGGCTTTGACATTAAGGGCCTCCTGCTCAACCCTTGCATCCTCCTTCTCATCATCGGAATCTTGTATGTGCATTATACGTTTGGTAGGAGATTTGGTGAGAAATTGCCTGTCGGAGGGGTCCTCCCTTTCGACATCCTTTTCTTCTTTATCTTTATCATACTTATACTCCTCGGGCTTATCCTCTTGCTCATCTTCATGGAGGGATGCCTCGTCATCATGCTCCGAGGTTTGATCATGTCTTTTCATTGGAGACCTCCTGACCTCAGTCTCTACACCAGCAATTTTTTCAATCATAGGCCATCCTTCAGCCTCTTGGTCCTCGATCTCCTTGAGCTGCTTGTTCCACTCTGCTTCGAGCTTTGGATCAGTTGTTTCTTGGATTAATTCTGTGTCAAGCTCCTCACTGCTCTCACTGGAAGATTCATAGGCCACCTCATCGATCACCCGATGTTCGTACATTGGATGCTCGTGATATTCAAACTCTTCATCTTCAGACCTCTCGGTTGCCTCCAGCTGCTGTCACTCGAGCTCATTCAAGATTTGCAGTGTAGCCTCCATTTTAGGTGGTTCTGTAGGAGGAGGGAGAGCCAGGGCGTTAACCATTTCCTGGGCGATTGCAGCTTGCACCATGGGATTCGCAAGCATTCCCGAAAGCTCAGATGGCACATTTTGCATATATTTGACGAAGGACTCTGGGAGAGTGGGGGTAGGCATTGTAGCAGTAGATGAAGTGAATGGAAGGGAAGGAGACATGGAGGATGATGAGACCTGAGAGGTTGTGGCAGAAGATGAATCCACCAATATGACCTACAAGATCGGAGAAGTGGAGGCAAGGTGGACAAAAATGTCCACCGTAGGCGGAGAGGAAAAAACTACTGCAAGTGAAGTGGGTGGGATAGTGAAAATAGCAACAAAAATTGCAATAGATGAAGCAGGTGGAGACCTTGGTGGGTCAGCCTCTACCTCCCCGCCCTTGCAGAGCGGATCTTCAGGTATTATCGACATCTTTGCAATGTCGCCTATTCTTCTGTGCTTTTTAGGAGGCTCTCCCTCTGAGGCCTTTCAAGCATATACCTTTGGGTTAGGCAACTGCTCACTAACCTCCTTTCTCTTCTTAGACTTAATAGATGGCGGGGATTTGGATGTTTCACTAGTTGTAGTGGTAGTTACCCCACCATTATAACCACTTGGCTCACTTTCAAGTCCTATGAAGGTTAGGGTGATGCCTTTTTGTTTTAGTCAAGCTACCTATTCTTCGATCCATGATTTTGTCTGAGCCTCAATGGGCTTGGCGAGAACGTCGAGGTCATTAACCTCTTGCTCGTCCCAATCAATTAAAGGCAACGACAGATTTGTGATGACACTATATCTTGGATCGATCACCATGCTCTCGTCCTCCTCAAGCTGATCTGAAATTGGATACAGGTTCACTCTTCGTACGTAGTGGGCAGTCATACACATATAGTGTCGCAACCACACCTCAAGATGCAGTTGGCCCAAAAATTCTCAACATGGTGGAGGTGGGCAAATCCAAGTTCCTTTCTAATATGACAGTATGGGTCCATTCGTGACCGAGCTATATGTTTCTTGAAGAGGTACTTAACCAACTCCTTTTCTGAATTACCCGCACATTGGGAGGTATGTATTTTATACATTCCTTAGCCAAGCCCGATAGGATAAGGCGTCCCTGCCAGATGTTTGCTGCTCAGAATATTGTGAATTTTCCGTAGCTGCCAGGTCAGTTCCAATAGTATGATCTGGTCATTGGGGTACTGGGGCAACTTATTTGGCCTTTTCGTGAATCCTTTGGTGCGAATGTAGGTGAACTTGGGGAATTATATGAACATGAAGGCATAGTTCTTAAGAAGGGCCCTGGCACTGTGAGAGATTCTTCTCTCAAAGTCACCTCCAAGAGACCGAATGATGTAGGCAGTGAATGCATCATTTACCCTACAATAGTCCTTCTTGAAGTTCCTGTACTGCAGTTGTGGATATTTGTCATAGGGCTTAAGCTCTCTTCCTGATGCCTCACTGGGCACTACAGTCAATCCATTATAATGTCATCGATCGGTGAGTGAATAGACCAGGTAGGATGTCATGTAGAACTTGGAGGTTTTCTTCACATTGATAAATTGCTCATGAAAGCAATTGCTGATTATTTACCCCCAATAAAAGGCAACATCATCACCATGGAGAATTTGTTCAACAAAATATAACATTCACTCCTGGAAGAAGGCTGCAGTGGGAAGGCCCATTACTCTGCTGAGTAGGGTGACCAGGTTGTGATAATCTTTGAAGAAATCACTACGAAAGAGCTCATGAGGGACTTTGTCAGCGGTGCCTCACCTGTCCTTCAACTAGTATTGATTAATCAATTTCTTACATCTTATAGGATCCTGATCCCATAATACCTTGCACTCCTCTATGGTTGGGGTCTCCATTCTTTTGAAGGCGCGGATGTGGAAAGTTTTAGTTATCCTGAGAGGGGACATATCAGCCAGGATGTTTCCATCTTTTTCCACTATGGTTCTGGTTTCAAGTTGATATGCCTCCCAACATGCCATTACTAGCTCAGGGGCCACCAAGGCTGGCGGGAAACATGCAGTCTTGGCAAGTTCGTTGTTTCTGATTAATTTTGCATTATCTATTTTTCGGTTCAACCCTGACTCTCTGTGTAAACTTATCAATATCGACATGCTCGATATTGGTATCTGTGGTGCCCCTCCATAGAGTTGTGACTCTATAGTGTAATGGCACTCCCTAGAATTCGTACCTTATTTGATCCTTGTCCTCCTTGCCTCGAGGCGCTTTGGCAGTTCCTTTCCCCTTTTCCTTGGCGACACTAGAGGCTTCTGCACCGAATTCCATAAATTTTGCACAAAGAGACGAGAGTTAGCAACATCAAACACGTAGACGCAACTTCAGACAAATCCTTGCAAATCAAGGTTAGATCCACAACCATCATTTTAGAAAATTCCAACACTTGATCATAATAATTCTGGGAGGCAAACGGATGACTCGGGCCCGGAGGGTTGGACTTCCCTTGGTAGAATGTCGTTTGGAAGGGAAAACAAGGCAAGGCACTCCCAATGACTTTCCCAGTCTTGGATTTGATCAATAAAGGGTTGGTGTGAAAGAAGGCTCATTTTTAGCAAGTGGGTCAAAGTCCGTTTTCGATTTGGAGGTCATTTGAGTTACCATTTAGGTATTCGGGTTTCAGTTGCAGGAAGGTCATTTGGAATGATGCAGGGAAGACATCATTCCAGAAGTCGGGTTCCGAAGTCTAGGTTACTGGGGTCGAGAAGCTACTACGAGATAGCCGTGCAACATGACGAAACGCAGATGGAAATTTGGGGACGAAAGTCCAAAAGGTTACACTTGGGGCGAACTTATCAACTAGGAAAAGCTCAGCAGCGGACCAAGGGTCGGGGCCTGACGGTTGGAAAGATGGTCAGTTGGGCTGTTCGAGACATCAAAATGGGGATGAAATTCTAGAGTCCAGAGTCTAGATAGCGTTTGGACATTTCCGTATTCGATTTGGATTTCGTAGAGCGTAGGGGTGACCGGGGCCCGGGAGCCGAAAAGACGGAGGTCCGTGACCGTTTGGAAAGAAAAAACCAAAACGACAGCCCGGGGACAGCAGTCTGGATGCCGGAGCTCGACGACAACCTTTGAAGTTTAATTTTCTTTGCAATTTGAAACGAACTTTGCAGGCTTAGGGTCCGAGGGCCGAAAGGACGGAGTGCAACCGCTGTTTGGAATGACGAAGCTGTAACGAAATCCTGAAGGAGGAAATCACGAGGCCGGGACCTGAAGGGAGTTTGGCTGCATTGTAAATTTTTTATGTTTTTGACAATGGCCGTGGGAAGGCCCGAGCTCGAAAGGCGCGGTCGCCTATTCCAAACCATAGCGACGGAGAGGTGAAGTTCTAGCTTCGATTTCATCCTTCAAACGATCAATTTTTCAATTTTGAATTTGTGGGTTTTTAGGTTGAGGTACTACCTTACCAGGTTTTGAGTTCCTTTTAAGTTTTTTACTTGATTTAGACCATGATTTTGAGGAAAAAGAGGCAAGGAACGCGTACGGAAAACATACCTCAAAATCTCGAAGAAGATTTCTGCTGAAATCGTGAGGAACGACGAAGCAGGTGTTTGGGTGCGGAGGCAAAAATTTCTGGGGTGACGTTGGGCTTTTCGATCGCTTCTGTCATGTGAAAATGAAAGTTGAAAAATTGTTTATATAGCCCCAAATGCAATTAATGTCATAATTAAATGCCTGCTACAATGACAGTTTTGGTAGATGAGTTCAAATTCGGGACGATGGCGGGAGGACTGGGGTCCGAGGTCTGAGAAGATGCGGACGAATGGGCATTCAAAAATCTGCCATGTGAAATGCAAACAATGATGGGAGCTCCGAGGTCTGGTGTCCAAAAAGACGGAAGCTGGTGACCGTTTGAAACGGCCAAGTCCAAAGAGAAACTTGGGAGGGGAATACCGACAAGTCGGGCCTAGTGGGCCGGAAAGACGTCGCACAACCGCCATTTGGAATGGTGGAGCCGAAACGGAAACCTAAGAAGGGAAACCCGAGAGGGGAAACCTGAGGGTCTGGGCCCGAAAGGAGCTACAGACGTCATAAAGGCAATCTGACAAGGAAAACCCGAAAGGGCTCAAAACTTAGCAAATTTCACAGGGGCAAAACTAGGTTAACCCTAAAATGGGACTTTTGAGAATGTGTTGACCATCAGGGACCTCAAAATGGGGCACATAAAATGAGGTGAAACAAAAAGCACCCGACAAGCCAAAAGGAAACAGAGGGTCCCCGTTTTGAATGAGGCGTGTGTGCTATAGGCACAATAGTATTCTCCAAGATTCTATGAGGACTTCTATTTTGGACATAGACAACAATCCTGGATGCTTCAACCCAAAGAGAGATTTGCAGGTCTTGGTCATGAATCATGGTTTTGACTACTTCCACAATAGATTTGTTCTTTCTCTTTGCAACTCCGTTCTGTTGAGGATTATAAGGAACGCTAAGCTCCCTCTCAATCCCTCCTTTAATGCAAAAGTTACATAAGATAACAGAAGTATACTCTCCTTCATTATCAGATCTCAATCCCTTGATCTTCTTTCTGGACATATCCTCCACCTGAGCTTTGAAATCTTTGAACCTTTCTAATATCTCCTCAGATTCTTTAGATTTCAATAAATAGATCCAAGTATTTCTAGAGTAGTCGTCAATAAAAATAATGTAATACAAGAAACCACTTGAAGACGCAACAAACATTGGACCACATAAATCGAAATGAATCAGATCAAGAACACATTTAGATCTCCTTTCTCTACTATGAAATGGACCTTTTGTATTTTTAGCTAAGGCGTAGCCTTTGCAGGTTCCTTCATGCTTCTGGTTGAATTTAGAAAGGCCAATCACCATCTTCTCCATAATAGGTAGCGCTCGAAAGTGAAGGTGAGCCAATCTTTGATGCCAAAGATCACACAAAATTGTAGAGTCATGCACTAGAGCCTGAATGGGGCGAGTACATTGCCTATAGAGACACCTATGTCTAAGTCCAATCATCCGAGCAGTCTTGATGTTAGAGTTCTTTGCCCATATGAGTACTTTGCCTTCTGAAAAAGCAACTTGATAACCCTTATCTTCCAAGGCTGAAATGGAAACAAGGTTTCGCTTGATACCTGGAATGAATAGCACATCATCCAATTGTAAGGAATTTTTGGAATCCAAATGAAGAGTTGAGGTCCCAACACCTTTAACTGAATAGCTAGCATCATCTCCAATAATGAATTGTATGCTAGAATCTTTCTCAACCATATTAGATAGATGCTCCCTAAATCTGGTGATGTGAGAAGAAGCACCACTATCTATCAGCCAAGTGTTGGTGTTGGTAGATACATTGCTTGACAAGGTTGAATAAAACATGTATTCACTTGTATCCTTCTGCATGGAGGCTTCATCGACATTAGCAAAGGCAACCTGTTGTTTAGGCCTGGAAGGGCATTCCTTTACAAAATGACCATACTTGTCACATCGAAAGCATTGGACCTTGGAGAGGTCCCTTTTCTTCTTAAATGTGGGGCCACCATCAACTCCTCTATCTATGTTTCTTTTGAAATACCCTTTCTTCCCACCCTTCTTCTTTGAGGATTGAGTGGCAAGAACATGAAGGTCTTCATTGATGGAGCTTTGCCCAATACCTCTTGCCGCCAACCTAGACTCTTCTTGAATATAGTTTTCTCTCAATCGATCAAACTTGGGAAGTTTTGATCTTGCATTGATTCCCTAAATATAAGACTCCCAAGATGAAGGGATACCATTGAGAGCTAGCATGGTTAGATCCTTTCTATCGACAACATGCCCAATAGACGAGAGCTGATCTCTCAACTCAGTTATTCTAATGAAGTAGGCAATGACAGTTTCTCCCTTCGCCATCTTCAAGTGATGAAGTTTTTGCTTCAATGCAAAAGCCTGACTGGTGTTGTTGATCTCATACATCTCCTCTAGGGTTTTGAACATCTCTCTCGCAATTCTTAACTTGGAGATGATAGGAACAATATGATCCTTCACTGAATCAACGAAAATCTTCTTTGCCTTAATATCTTTCTTCCTCAATAGGGATTTCTCTTCCTCATCCGTAGGTTTGGGGGCAAAGCTCTCCACAAACTCTTCTAACTCACTTTCCTCCAAGGTGAGCATGATCCTTAATCTCCATGAAGTGAAGTTAGATGCACCCTCAAGCCTATCCTCAATCTTAAGACCATTCACCATCTTGATGAAGAGATAAAGGTGAATAAATATGAGAAACAAAATAAGGATATCGCTATATTAAACACAAATCTGATCGATATCTTCTTCAAACATACTTTGATACCATGTTAGTTTTATGATCAGATTAATAGCACAAAAAATTAATTCAAATTCAACACAAGTACACAACCAATACCCTGGGAAAACCCTCCAACCTGAGGGATAAAAACCTAGCCAATATATCTTCTTTATATTGAAGCAAATAAGAGCAGAAATCTGCTTAAAAATTAGGCACAACACAATGCCTTAAGATATACAATGAACAACACCTCTCCTAGATGCAAAGATACAACAATATGTTTCTTCTAGAATCGACTTGCTACTATGAAATAAGATTTGTTGCACAAGATCGATCTCCTCCTCCAAATACTAATTCTTCTCAATGAACTTGATCGATTAACTTGATGTTGAATGAATGAAATGTGACTTGTATTTATAAGCAATCAAATGAATTCACACCTCTTCACCAAAAGAGGTCGGCCTCTAGAAAATACGTCTTTTGTGGAGAGGCACACT
This sequence comes from Sequoiadendron giganteum, assembly GCA_007115665.2. Classification (NCBI taxonomy): domain Eukaryota; kingdom Viridiplantae; phylum Streptophyta; class Pinopsida; order Cupressales; family Cupressaceae; genus Sequoiadendron; species Sequoiadendron giganteum. The sequence goes on along the minus strand of CM021103.1, from coordinate 586,032,154 downwards.
TTTCTAGAAGAAGTTGGCCCTTTATTAAAATATATTTAATCACTAAATAAAATCATTTCATTTATTTGATACTTTAATATTTATATTTATTTAATGAAGCACCTTTTCATAATCATATAAATTTAAATAACTTATGCTATATTTAAATTTATTATTCACAATCAAATCTGGAAGTATGAGACCCGATGTTTTATCATCAACGGGCATCAGGAATCTTAATGTTTATTACTGAATAAAGCATTTGATAGCGTGCTTTGAAATTAGTAACCTTTTCATCATTCTTTTGTTTGCATGTCACTAAATCAACTATGGTCATCTTGGGACCCATGTGAATGTGGAAGTGGTTGTAAAAGGCATCAATAAGCTCATTGAATGAGCCAATTGAATTATTTGGTAAAGAGAAAAACCACTCCAAATTAGTATCCTTTAATGACCTAGGGAATACTTTAACCAACAACTTATCCTCAAAGATGAAATCTCTACAAAGGGATATATAAGCGAAAACATGGCTAATAGGGTCTCCTTTCCCAACATATTATTCAAATCTAGGAACTTCTATACCTTGTGGAATTTGTGTTCTCAATATCTTCAGGGATAATGGGTTGGTTTTGATGTATTGTGAAGGTTGGCCATTGTTGTTTTGATTTATGGCTATAATTTTTTGTGAAGGGATGACATGTTTTGCATAAGTATGTTAAGAATGGCTTCATTGTTGTTATTGCAAGCGTTAGGAAATATTGCATTCAACCCACGATCTTAATCCATTTCCTACATAAACCATGAGAGATAAACATGCATACAAGTTTCTAAAATGCATAGATCAAATAGACAATCCACAAGATAACACAAGATATACCCTGGGAAAACCCTCGAGAGGGAAAAACCCAACCTTCAAAAGCATCCATACTCCATCATATTATTTAAAAATAAACCAATACAAGAGTTCAAATGAATACCTCTGAAGCATCAAGCCCTCTAATGTATTTACATGTATCCAATCATGAATCCACACATTCCATGCCATGCTTCACAAATACACTCCTCAAAAAGACTCAATAATGACAACCAACCCATTCAACCAACCTAAACCACTACACATATGTTTTCTTTTATAGACACAAGCTCACACAAAATAAAACTAGTGGTAAGGTAAAACCATGTACCACAAAACCACTAACCCCTTATTTAATATTGGGTACTAAGACATCACATTATTTAATATTCCCCTAATATTAAATTATTATCACATGTCTCTCACACATTAAATAATAATACAATGTTACAATACAACATCAAGTGGTCCCCCAAATAATTACCTAGTGCATGATTGACCACACCAATAAGGTGCATCACAACTAAATAATTATTTAATTACAATATTATGATAAATCAATTTATGAAATGGTGTACAACACCATATCCCAACATTCTCCCACTTCTTGTATGCATTGCATAAGGGATCAATACATGAAATACGTCATCATAACCATACATGAAACCACATGAATATGTAACATGCTCTCGTGCTCAATCAAGATACCTGTAATAAGAACAAAGCGATCACCATCTCAAGCAAGAACTCCTCTCATCCTCCAATGTGCTACCTATGGAAGAAAAGGAACACTCCAAGGTGAAGATGCACCAATCCAAGAGCACAAGCATCAAAACCAAGTGATACCAAAGGCACTAACCAAGTTTCTATAAACTGAAAAAACCACATGATCAGAAATAACATCCATAACACATGCTAATACATCCAACCATCCATACCTCCAAGGTATCAATACATCAACAAACTCATGCCAAGAAAATTTGCAACCTGTAAGCTACAATGAAGCTCCCTGTACCAAATTTGTCAATGAAGAACATACATATCTAAGAACTCCCACTGCATAGGTAATGTCAAAGTATATCAATTCTCAAGTGTCAATTTCTGGATTGAAACTGTGTTAGTTTTTTACATCAACGTTTTGGATCATACTCCATGATCCATCATCGGGATGATCTACAAGCAATAAAGAGAGAGAGAGAGAGAGAGAGTGATCAATTCTACCAATTCAACACTATACATCAAGGTGTGATAAGTAAATCAAAGCATGAAGTACAAAGAACAATAACAATGATGCACACATGCAACCCAAAGAGCTGCATAATCTCTCACATGTTGCCACCATCCTCCCCAACCATATGAAATAAACCATGAATAAAGAAACCTATAAACCATATTTTCCTTCTACCAACACCTCAAAAGTGCAATGTTGTGTCAAGTATGATCTCCTAATAACCCCAAATGAAAAGCCTCAACAAAATCCATAACACCTAATCTCATAGATCAAGTACAATATATGAATCAATGTAGCAATGCAAATATGGATGTAAGCCTCTCTAATTAAGAGGATCAAACTCAAGGAAACCATCCCGAATATTGGAAATCAGCCCATAAAACATCTCCTGATAATCCTCATCAAAGAATGATATCATAAACTCAAATGCACAAGGAGATAACCATGCCATAACATCCCTCAAAATGAATCCTCCAAAACTAACTATCCATAGCTCAAGATCTATATCTATGAAATATAAATTATATAAACTCAAGCTAAGCCAATATCAAATGATTATTCATAATCGATCACCATGAATCAACTCGATCCCATGAGAAATCAAAGCATGAAACATAACACATCTAAAAGATATAATGGGAAAATACCTCTCAAATCATTAGCTACCGAGTAGACCAAGAGTGGGGAATGAGAATGCTCCTCTAGGATAACCAAGACATCATGACTCACTCCAAGAAAAATCTCCTCTATCAGTCTATAATGAACTCACATCCATATCCAGGTGAAAGCTCCTCGATCTTCCTGCTGAAACCTCTAAAGAGTAATCGTCTCAAGAAAATGTCTCTAACCACAAGATAAATCCAACCATCACCTACATATCTAACTATCCACAAGCACCTATAATCAGTCAATACATACCAAAATCCAAAAGCAACGTAGTACCATCATGAAGTAATCAAGCAAATGATCAATGTGATCAATACAAAGAGAACTGCCAAGATCAATGTCATAGCTCCAACCATAAAATCATGAACCTATCATGACAACATGATCTAACCATCTCCTCCTAGGAGATCACATGCACCATAACATACATCTTGGCTTCAAGAGAACCCATATCATGCCAAAAATCTAAGCTAGCATCAAGAGTAAACCATGACATAATATCAAGCATACTCTAAACCAAGAAAAAATATCTCCAATCACATGAAGATAACCATACCCAATGATGCATCCACATCACTACCAAAAACTCCCACTAAACCGTGGTACGATCTACACATAGCATCATGAAAACCATCTCCTCCATGAAGATAATCTAGGTCTACACACACACAACTACAATGTCAATAACATACAAGTAAACCAAGATCTCCAAGCCATGAAGATACATACAATCACTAAAAAAACATCATAAAAAATCCAATCCTACACCACCAAGTCATCACTATCAAAAGCTCAAGCACTAAAAATGTATAACCAATGAATTTTACAAGCTATCTTGATTTCATGATCAAACCACATGCTACAAGTCCCATCACCTGAATATTCAAATACTCTAACCATCCATCCTCTCAATCCCAAATCAACATACCAATGTATAAATGACCATAGACAAGACCAACTAATAAAACTGCAACAACAATGAATCAAACCTAGTGGATATAGATAGTTCGCATCTGAGTCATCCCACTGCAACTGAATGGGTGATCAATCCATACAATTGCATAACTTGTAGATCCAACCACTGAAACATGTAAACTCATCATCACATTAGTAACATGCAAACCAAGATATCAAAGAAGATAATCCTATAGACATCAAGACTCAAACATCAAATCAACCATAAATCTGATTTTCCAATCATGTCCACAAATGAGTAATCATAGTCAAGGAACCAAATAAGTATCAAGAAGATAATAAAAATCTCCTAACATCAACCATATCACCACCAAACAACCACATACATGATTATGTCATGCCACTGCATCAAATGTACCGGCATATCCATGACACCATAACCATATTCATTGATGTACCTACACTCAACTATCACCCATACAAGACTCCAAGTCTCAAACCATTTCCTCAAAACCGAAGACAACCTGTGTACTTGTCACCATCAAAGTCCCAACTCTGAAAAATCAATTGTAAAATTATACTTGGAAGCACCAATTTGATAATCAGATGTAGAATCATAAATAACATATAAAAACATGTACTCCCTAAATGTTTCACCTCTTGACTCGTCTGGATGATCACACAATCGCACCCTGAATCTTAGGAACCTATAAGCAATCAAACAAGTACCAAGCTCAACTAGCTCCTCAAACTGATAAACAATCTAAACCACTTTATAGTACACTACAAATTCTCTTGAACGCCTCTTTGAAATCAACAATTTGATTTCGTATGCAAAATTTATGACCAAAACCATGTAAACAAGAACATCTGACTTCTAGGCTCCAAAAACATGTAAAAATGGAAAAATTAGAGAACCAAACCTATACCACTGTATAGTGCTTACAACCAAATTTCCAATGACTAAAAGAAGTTGAAAATCTAACATCGTGGGTGAAAGTTATGTCTTGGGGAACAAATACTATCCAATCTAACTATAGGGAAAATTTTGGTGGGTCCCACTCCAAAAAAATAATTTCGATTTTAAAAATGGCAGATTTTTTGTTAATATTTTAAAATTAAAGCATTTATGAAAAAGTGGAGGGTGGGACATTTTGAAGGATTTCATTTAAATGTTTTAAATTATGAAATATTTTTCCTTTTATAACATACAAGCACCCTTTTTAAATAAATCAAAGTTTATTTTCTAACTCATCAACTTAAAAAAGGTCGACAGTGTTAACTGAAATTATTTCAGTGGGGCTTTTGGGATTTCACTAGATAAGATAGTTGTAGTTTTGCATGCATACTTCATGCATGGTGTGAGAAGGTGAGATGCTTTCTCTGCATGGGAGTGTTGGTACATGATTAGTCACTCAAAATTTATGTGGTAATGCTTGGTGGGTTCCTAGACTATGGTGCTTAGGTTGTGGACCTGTTTGGCAAATTGAATTTGTGCTTGATCTAGTGTTTGAGTCATGTTGTCTACATGATTATTCTCTTTGAGATCCCAGTTTTGTAGTTTCTAGTATGATAGTGGGTTTGCATGTTATATTGATTGGATCTATAGGTTGTGCAATGTTGTGGGTTGTCCTTACCTACATGTTTGTTGTGGGATAACTCAAAAGTGGATTGTCTATATCCACGAGGTTTGATTTTATGATGATGCAGGCTTGTTAGTTGGCCTTTTTTGTGGTCACTTGTGCATTTTTGTGGTTGCTTTGAGATGAGAGGATGAATGATACGAGAGTACCTGGATAGTCAGTTATGGGGACTTGTAGCATGTGTATCACGATGTCATGAATAACTTGGATACACAACTTGGTGTAAGTTTTTGATAGTGATGGTATTTTTGCATGGTTTGGAGATCTTGGTGCCACTTGGTATTTTTTTTCAGATGGACATGTTGATGTGTGGACTTGGAGGATTTTTAGATTAGTAGATGTTTGGTCATGATGCTTGGAGAGCTCGGTTGTCACAGTTCAATGGGAGCTCTAGCAATGACTTGGTCATGATGCTTGGAGAGCTTGGTTGTCATGGTTCAGTGGGAGCTTTAGCAATGACTATGTATGAACGATCTTCTTTAGTGTTGTAGATGTTACTAGGAGGAGATCTTAGATCCTGTTGCTACAAATGGGTTCTTTTGCATTTGCATGGACACCATTTGAATATGTGTAACATCTAAGATCCATGGAGAAATTTTGTGTTCTTTGGGTTGAGGTATTGGTGATGGTGCTTGATAGGTGATGTTGGTTTAGAGTTTGTTTTGTTTTATGTCATGTTATACTCTTGATTTCTCATTAGATTTTTGGCATGATGAATTGCTCTTGAGACCATGGTATGTTCACTTGGAGCATGGGATCTCCTAAGGGGGATGGTAATATCATGATGTCATGATAAGTTCCCGATTTAGATGATTGGAGTTTTGACAGTGGTTTGGTGATTCTCTGTGTTTTGGGTAAATTGGTCATATGCTTCAGAACTTCATGATAGTGCAATGATGCGTTTGGAGTTTAGCATGAGATGATTGTTTGCAGGTGCTCATGGATACATGGATAATAAGGTGAGCCTATATTTCTCTTGAGATGAGAGAAGTGTTGTTGATATGGTTACTCTTGATGAGATCTCAACCACTACTGTATTTGACTCCAATTTTTGATGAACGTTTGTTGGAATATCAACAATATATTGTCGGCATACCGATGAACCACTGAAATAATTTTCGTCACTAATTTTTTGTCACTTTCTTGACTAGCTTTAAAACGTCAAAATCATGACTCAACTTCGTTGGTTGCCGCCACGGAAAAGGGCCCTGGTGTTTGTCAGAATATCGAAAAATATTTTGTTGATCTAGTGATGAACCGTAGCTAGAACACAAGTGGCATGCCTTTGCCAAAGCGTCAGATCAACAACAAAAGTTCATTGAACTTGCGATAAAATAGGCAGGTCATTACGACAAAAGTCTCGTCGGATGTATTGAAAATTCATCAGATGCTTTTGGAGGTTCATTGAAAGTTTGATGAAAGTGTGACAAAATAGGTAAGTGATTACGATGAAATTTTCATCGAACGTATTGCAAATTCGTCGGATGTTTTTGGAGGCTTGTCGAAAGTTCGACAAAACAATGCAGTTTAAAAAAAAACTATTCATTCAAATGTAGGCATATCGATGAAAGATCAAGATTGTTACAACAATCGAAATTTCCTGAAAAGATCAGATGCATGCATGAAGTTTGATGAATTACCTCCGGTGAATTTTGGGGCAATATCGCTAATAATAATAAATTACTATTTAATTTTATGGATCCTTTAGCCTTGAGTAGGGCTTTTATCTATTGCCATTGATTAGCTTTTTAATCAGATGGTTGTGAGTTGATTCCACGACCTAATACGCATGTGCCTTTTCAAAGGCTTATTGAGGCCCAATTTTTTTTTGGGCCACACGATTAAATCTAAGTGGCCCAAAAAAAAATTTGTGCCTCAAAATTTTAAAAGGTACATGTGTATTAGGTCATAGAATGAACTTGTAGCCATCCAATTTAAAAGCTAATCAATGGACTTGCCAACTTAAACCTCCAGAATCACCCTATAATCATTATATTTAGAAAGATCAATGGTTAAGAATTTGCAACTTGTAGACCTAAGATGTTTCATTCACCGATAGCCACCCTCTCCATTGATGGACACCTATCCTTCATTCTATCAGTGGGACACCAGATACTGTTTCCTTGATGCACCATAGTTCCCCTGATATACTTTATGCATTCGATAATTCATGCCCATCGTTATAATTCATGGTTACTTTTGTTGAAAACTTGACTCTATCATTATATTGGGAGAGCACCTTAGGAGTCAACCCAATAGAGTATTGTTACATTGATACTAGGTTGTGAGCTATTTTCATCGGGCCATCGGCAGGACTGTGATGGGGGTTCCGCCAATGAAGCATTGTTAGGCCGATGGTATTGAATTTTGTAAGGAATGGGGGAAGGACTACGTCACTAAAAAATTTCAATTTTGTTTATGGATGCAATGTAGGCTATAATATGGATCTTGTCACACAAATTTATATAATTTGCATTGTTCATAAAATCAAAGTGTGGTATATTTTTGTGATTATTGATAAAATTAGATAATTCATGCCCATGGTTATAATTCATGGTTACTTTTTTTGACAACTTGACTCTATCGGTATATTGAGAGAGCACCTTAGGAGTCAGCCTGATAGAGTATTGTTACATCGATACTAGGTTGTGAGCTATTTTCCTGAAAAGATCAGATGCATGCATGAAGTTTGATGAATTACCTCCGATGAATTTTGGGGCAATATCGCCACTAATAATAAATTACTATTTAATTTTAGGGATCCTTTAGCCTTGAATAGGGATTTTATCTATTTCCATTGATTATCTTTTTAATTGAATGGTTGTGAGTTGATTCCACAACCTAATACACATGTGCCTTTTCAAAGGCTTATTGAGGCCCAAAATTTGTTTTGGGCCACACGATTAAATCTAATCGTGTGTCCCAAAACAAATTATGTGCCTCAACAAGCCTTTTAAAAGGCACATGCGTATTAGGTCATGAAAAGAACTCGCAACCATCCAATTTAAAAGCTAATCGATGGGCTTGCCAACTTAAACCTTCAAAATCACCCTATAACCATTAGATTTAGAAAGATAAATAGTTAAGAATTTGCAACTTGTAGATCTAAGAAGTTTCATTCACCGATAGCCACCCTCTCCACTGATAGACACCTATCCTTCATTCTATCAGTGAGACACTAGATAATGTTTCCCCGATGCATCATAGTTCCCCCGATATACTTTATGCATTCGATAATTCATGCCCATGGTTATAATTCATGGTTACTTTTGTTGACAACTTGACTCTATCGGTATATCGAGAGAGCACCTTAGGATTCAACCCGATAGAGTATTGTTACATCGATATTAGGTTGTGAGCTATTTTCATCGGGCCATCGATGGGATTGTGATGGGGGTTCTGCCGATGAAGCATTGTTAGGCCTATGGTATTGAATTTTTTTAGGAATGGGGGAAGGACTACGTCACTACAGAATTTCAAATTTGTTTATGGATGCAATGTAGGCTATAATATGGATCTTGTCACACAAATTTCTACAATTTTCATTGTTCATAAAATGAAAGTGTGGTATATTTTTGTGATTATTGATAGAATTCAATAATTCATGCCCATGGTTATAATTCATGGTTACTCAAAGGAAAATTTGCAAGATAGTCATATACATTGTAAAGGACAATGAATAAGGTTTTAAATTATTACTCAAAGAGCAACTAGTAACCTAATCCTAATATTTGAACTCCATTGCATGCAATTTTATTGAAAAAGGAAAGTATTGTGTAGCTGAATACAAAAAACTCATCTTACAAATTTGCACAACAAGCACAACCTATGAACTAGATTCTAAATTTGCTAAAAAATAAAAAAATCAAACTAGTGAATATTAAGCTACACACTAGAATCTAATTTTGTGGAAAATGAGCAATTTGGTGAGAAAAAGCACCTGCAGTGCACCTTATATACTTTGCTAGTGTACTAAAAAATAGGATTGCAAACCCAAAATTATTCATTCTGGAAATTCAATAGAAAAATACAAAATGTTATCCTGGATACTTAGCTCTTAGACAGTCAATAAAACAATATGAGCTTGATTATGAATGGTTTTACCTGGTCCCACTCTTGATCTCCATGTTTGAGAGCCTTCCCTTTAAGACCCCATGAATCCACTTTGATTCATTGCTGCCAAAAGAGATATTAATGTGTAAACAAGGAGCCAAATTTAGACAAACTGGTTGTTGATTTCTTCTAAGAAATTTAGAGACTACAAAAATAAGATACCTGATGGGGATCATGTGGGCTTCCTAGATAAAGCATTGCAATATGGCCTCGAGTAACAATATTTTTTTTGGATTAGCTTCATAGTAAATCCTACCAGCATGACATTGAGGCTCCTCTTCATTAAGTTGATGGTATGAAGAACCAGATCCATATCCTCCTTGAGATACATATCATATTGAATATAAAAACACAGTGACACAAGCAATATGAATTATGAGATAAAGCCTTCAAACCCTCTATGGAAACATGACTTTTACCAGATAATCAAAATTTTAAATTTAAGTAATACCCAAGAAAAATAATTCTATACAATGCAGCTACACACGAAACTTTTAGATGGGACTGATCTTCCACTTCTTACTCTCCTTCTTATTCCCTTTGAAGAGGACAACCTCTACCCCTTGATTCAACTATGTAATTTTAGCATTAACAAATAAAAATATTTTTAGCACAAGAAACAATCCTCACCCATCTAAACAAGCACCTGTAAGACAAGCCTGAAAATCTAAGTTTATCACAATCAAGTAAATATTAAATCCTTATAATCTACCAGAGTAATTGGGAAGTATTAATTGGATTAGTAAGAAGAATCAAATAATTAGGGCTGGGAACTATATAAACCACTACTATCACAACTATTGAAACATGCTCAGGTATTGGGTCCTCTCCTCTAGATTAAATTAAAGAAAACATTATTGTAAACACAATATGTATAGAAGAATATGAATGTAAAGGAAAATGGACATTAGCAAAACTTAAATGTAAATACAAGTAGTGTGAGCAGAAAATGAATCTAAATTGGTCTTGAACAAATAAAATCATACCCAATTAACATTAAGTTATACTGACCTTGTACTCCTTACCATTGTCAATCTTGAAGGTTACTTCGATGCCTTCTGTAGAAACTCTCTAGCCACGAGGCAAGAGACGGCAAGAAAACCAAGTGTATATTGATGACTTCCTAAGAATCAAAAAGAAACAAGCAACCAATCAACCCTATTAGAACATAATAATCTTATAAATTGATTTTATTTGTTTTATTGGCTAATGGATAGTGGACCTAGTTCTCTTGAATTGAGATACTACAAAGATGTGTTGACTGGTGATTTTAGACTACCGATATTGTGCTTCAATCTCTATAAGTTACTTTTGTCTTAAATATATTCAAGATAACTTTGCAAAAAAATTCCCTGATCTCTTAGAAATTATGCTGATTATTTTGTTAATACTTCTCCATTTTGATGTTTTCTTTCAAAAATTCATAGAAAGATATGTAATGCCATATTTGAAACTTACATATTTTAATTTTACTAGTTTTGTAATTATAGGATATGATTCCAACAATTTTGAAACAAATTGGCAATATGCTGGATGAATAAAGTAAACTATGCAATTGGCAGGTGTAAAGCCAAATTCCCAAACCCTTGCCAGCATCCTTCTTGCATGTTCTAAAACACGTGCTTTGGAAAAGGGCATGAAAATCCCTCTAAGTATAATGAAAAGGAGTTTGCCATATATTATATTACAGTAAGTTGAATGAATGTAAGTAGAGGAAATTTTGCATACCCGCAGATGGTACAAAATTTCATGGTTAAGTGGAAGCCTTCCATCAACAACAAGATCCAAATATCTGTGTATCTATCTCAATTGAGCCTCTAAACCCTTCAGAGCTGTCAAATTTTCCACTAACTTGTTATACACAAAAGTCAAATTTTAGAGTTATGTCACCACTAAAAACAAAAGAAACAGAGCTTTGAAACCAAATCCACACACAACACAATGTTCATAGTGAAAATTTAGCACTTTCTTTCATCTTTGCATATTGGTTTGATGCTTCAAACAATGCATTTCTTATATTGAAAAGTGCATTACCTTATTGAGCTTCTCTTTGTTTCGAGAATAGTTTAATATTCTCTACTTAACAAGGCCAACCACGTGATGGTGGAAGCTCATTTGGCCCCTCCCCCCTCACATCACTCTCAATTCCCCATACCCGATCATATAAAATTAATCATTCATTCATCCATTAATAACATATAACATTCATTCATTCATCTTGCATTCATTAACATATAACATTCATTCATTAACATATTCACATTCATTTATCTTTCCATTAATAACATATAACATTCATTCATTTATCCATTAATAACATATAACATTCATTCATTAACATATAAAATTCATTCATTAACATATTCACATTCATTCATTAACATATAACATTCATTCTTTTAGTTTTTATATATTATCAAAAATATGGTTGTCATAATATGATTACAATTATTATTTATTTATTTATTTTTTTGCAGCTAAAAAAAGCTGAAGTGGAGTATCGTTTTCAAAATCATTTTTCTTCCCTTCAGTTTTTCTGAGCTCTGCTCATGATCTTAATGTATGCCTAGTCGTGGACGCCATTGCAAGGGGGGGTCTGCTGCAATAGCAAAGAAATGTTAAATTGATATGTTTTATTATTATTGTTACAAGTATTTCATTAATGAAAAAAACATTAGAGTGGTGCTCTTTACCTGATGGGGCCACATCATGTTCCTAATCTTGTCTTATAGCCTCATGCTCAACATGCTGGACACCCTCTAAATCCTGATCTGGAGTTGAAACACAAAATGTTGCATTAATTAATACACTAATTTCAATTAAATATGTTTAAAAGAGCATTAGAGTGGTCCTCTTTACCTGATGGGGCCACATCATGTTCTTGATCTTGTCTAGCCTGATCATGTTCAACATGTTGATCACACTCTACATGCTCTAAAGTTGAAACACAAAAGGTTACATTAATTAATACACCAAATGCAATTAAAGATGTTTAATTGTATTAATCCATACTACCTTTTGTATAGCACATGAATACATCCAGTACCAGGATGCACACCATAACATTCATCTATAGGTTGTGCTCAACCCTCACCAAGTTGCATTCCAATGTCATGTATAGTATTATCATTGCTTGTCTATTTTAAAAAAATAGGCACATAATTAATTTATGGTGGAAATTAATATTGAATAGATTGCACAAGTATTCAATTTTAAATAAACTTTATTGAGTTTATTTACCTGTGTGTCAGATGTAGTGGAATATTGTGTTTGCCTAGTTGAGACTCTTAGGTGTTTAGCCAGGGTTCCATAGCCTTGCTGGAAGGCAATCTTCAGGTCCTTTTCTATGGGCACTCTGTTGAATTCATAGCCTTGCATTTTTGCATAAGATCATGAATTTTGCTTCTATGGTGTGATAAAACCAAAATTGTTTTCAATTTATTATTTGGATGCAATATTTCATTTATTGATACTTACAATTCGTGCGACTAATTTCATATAACCACTAGAGCCAAGTTTTTGCTACTCGTGTTTTTCTAGTCTTTCCTTTGTTTCCTTCGATGTGTCGGACAACCTATGAAAAGTTTGAAATACGTTAGATTATGTAAAAAGAAAGAGTAATTAGTATATAATTACATTGTTGATAATATCACATACCTTCCTTGGCCCGGTGGTGTCTTTCCTTTTTTCTTTTCAACCTTCTCCTTTCCATCCGACACTAGGTCCTTCCATTCCCTCTCTAAAATCATGGGGGGACGCTCGTACTTTTTGTTCTTCTCTAAATGTGACCTATATTGGTCCCTCGCATACTTTAGATAGGTACCAACTTTCTTAAGGACCTTGGTTCGGTTGAATGTTTTATCACCGAACAACACAACTAAACGGTTAATGAGCTCATATTTTAAATCTTGATTTTGGACATTCCACCGTGTACATATTGTGAGCCCAAAGAGATCCAATGTAATATCACTTAGATGTTTATAAAAAAACATCATTTCTCGCAAAATGATCATGGGATCATTAGTCTAAAAAGAGTGATCAATAAGTAAATTTCAATTGGATTATATATAATAATAATTAAAACATTTTAAAGTACCTAGGACCTTCTCTATCTTTATGGGAATGAAATCCTCGATCACCACAATTGTGACCGGAAATGTTCCCATACTAGTAATATAGGAAGATCTAGGAAATGTTGCTAAAACATCACCAATACTAGTGGCCTCTGCATCCCCAGGTACATGTCCTGACACATGTTCTGGCATGTGTTCACTGCCAGAGGGTGCACTACCAGATGCCTGCATGGTATGTGTTGCCGAAATTTCAGTTGACAATATAGGCACCTCCTTATAGATGCTCTCCTCTACTGCTGGTGCCTTTCCTCGATCAGTCGACTACAACAAGAATATTAAAAACATTATTGAAATTAACCCAATAAACTCATGAAAAAAACATAATAATAAAACATTTTGCTCATATCTAATTTGTACAATTACAATGAGGTAAACCTGTTAGGTAGAAGTGCCTGAAGATGCATCGCGATTTGTGCTCTGGGCTGGAACTTTCCCCGTATGATCAATTTCCCATTGTGACAAAAATTAAATATAAAAAAAACATTACCGAAATGAAACCAATAGACTTACGAAAAAAACATAATAATAAAATGGTATATTGGAGTCATTAATTGGAGGTTGGGTAAAATGGTATATAGTACATACCACCCCCATAGTAACTGTGTTTGTATCTAAGTGATTTAAATTGTAATTGATTAGCAACTCTTCCCCTGTAGTTATTGATTTTATCGCACATACAAATACATGGTTTCCCTCACGTGCCTCAAATATGCAATTGGGTTGCTTATTTGTTGACCCAGGTTGTGTACTGTTTATAAACCCTACAATATTCCTTGATGCTTTTGGCCTTCCTTCAATGTACATAGCCACTCCTTTATTTTGATCCTATCTTTTAGCTGTATATAATTTGATGATAGTGCATACCTACACATACTTCGTGTATATTGAACCAACTGCATCCAATCTTTGTAATTGTAATAGGGTCTAAAATACTCCATCAATTCAGTAACTTTTTCATAATAGACTTTTATGCCATCCATGCAAAATAGGCCCAAACCATGTAATGGTGATGGTGCTATGCGATATATCCACTCATTGACACAAAAATCATTGTTTATTGGAGGAAGTTCCTTGGCTACCCATTGTTTCCATACATATTTGTACCTCAAGGGCACCTCGATGTCGCCTATGCTCTCATCATTGTAAGAACATGACCCCCCTTCAGCAAGAAAAAATTCCATGCGTTTAAAAAGTTTTCTTCTAATCTTTTGACCTCTAGTTGATCTCCCTCTTTTAGACCTACTACATGTCTCACTTTCCTCTTCTCTTCCTAAATTTCCCTTGCTTGAGGAAGAAAAATCTGACAAATGCCTATTTGGTGTTACCTGCACTCATAAGGATGTTGGATGAAGTTCTTTCATGGTGATGTGATCCCAAGGTGACATTATGATTAATCTATCATTTCATCCCTAGAATTTGACAGGTTATAAGGTAATCAAGTCTTGATAGATTACAAGTTATTGTTACTACCATCCAAATGTGTCAATCACAAATCAAATCTACTTAACGTTTTAACTCCCAAACTTTGTAACAAGTGTTAAATGTGACTATGGTCCACCGGTTACACAACCAAGGCTTCAAACGTATTCTCTAATTGTAATCAAATGACTTTTTCTCTTCATTCAAGTAAATAAACTTGAAGGGAAACACCACCAAGTGGTTTATTGGACACCTACATGACTAAAAATAGCAGAAAATTTACATTTAATTTCCATATGTCTAAGTGGTTAATGAGGAGGGAGTGTGTACTAGGATTGGTTAAGTCATCATAAGTTTATGCTTTGGCAATAAAAATTATTTAAGTCATCTTAAATCTTCCTATGTCTAATTGCTAGGAGACTTTTAGTATGTTTTAAGGTAGGATGAGTGGTTGCATCAATGTTCTAGTTCTCTATGACAAGGTTTCAACATCTTCAAATAGTGAAAGTTAGTGCTCATAGTCATTTGAAACAACAACATTTTGATTATGTATGATGGTAGGATTTGATAACTTAAAAGAATTGGCTACCCAACAAACTTAAAGTTAAAAAAAAACTTTTTCAGTTTAAGGGGTTAGCACTTTCTTTCATCTTTGCATATTGGTTTGATGTTTCAAACGATGCACTTCTTATCCCACTTCTATCATATTGTATTCCCATCCCATTGCAATTTTTGCAATTGTTGGAGGAGTTGATACCAAAATTTCATATCAAATACCACGTTCTTGAAGCAATTTTATGTGTTTTTACTATTTTTCTAAAGTTCTTTTGTGTTGTATGGATCCGTACAAGCTTGAAATGCTCTGAGATAATTTTTGTAGATAAATGTATGTGTTCCATTTCATTTGATTTTTTTTTGAAGTGCTAAATCTCTGTTTCTTGGGAGAAAACAATCAAATACAAGGACAACCCTGTTCTGCCTATGTAAGGGTTTGAAGGCTAAATAGAAATGACATCCACCAATCCACCCACTATCTTGGAACTATAACTCGGTAGATTGGTGTGCAACATGGTATGATAGAGGTTCATTGTATTTAGGGGTCTGTTAAAGCAAGAAACTTGGCATTGAATTGATGCCCTAAGGATGATAGGGGCATTTTTCTTGTGAATTTGTGGTTGTTAAGTCAGGGTTTATCAATTTGATGGATATCTTGGTAGAGTCATGGTGACACTATTTGATGATCCACTCTCTACTTTGAAACAAAAATATCTCTAACAACTCTAAGAGCTATAATGGGATGGCATTAAAGGAACCTTCATATGAAGGATATTCTAATGAAGGACCTTTGAATTAAGGTCTTCATTTGAAGGTCCTTCATGCAAAGGTTACTTTTATAAAGCATTTTGGACATGAAATATTTAAAATAAAAAATACATTCATTTGAAAGTCTTGACATGGCATCATTTTTGAATGAAGGTTCTTCATTCAAAGGTCATGATGACATCACCTTCAAATGAAGGTTCTTCATTTAACCTAAGGTTTTCTCATAATGCCATTATTGGAAAAGTATGATCAAATTCTTATATTATGGAGAATTGGTCTATGTGCCTCTAGTAATCACTATAAATGTTTGTAAGGATAAAATGACTAAATATTGCATCAGGTAGGAGAGAATCAACTTTGAGTTCTTCAAAGATTATATTGCTTAATTCATAATTTTTAAGGGTTGTGTGTGGAGGAGGTTATCACTACCAAGAAGGGAGGAGACCTTTCCTTGCATATGTTTGTGGTGGAGGTATTAAAGAAGAATTGTATGCCTCTATTTCCATTCATTAGATCTAGCTTAGCCTAGCATATACTTGGGCTCCTTTTCCCCTATAAAATTCCATTTAATTGAGTTTATGTTATGTAAGCATAATTCCATGCTATGTTGAAATATAAGAGGTGGAGGAGGCCAAAAAGAAATAACCCCTTTTTAGTTGTACCTTCAAATTTTTTCTTATTGTTTTATGTTTTTAGCAACTTTGTGGACATAATATTTGAGGTAGGTCGTACAACAAAGAATAAAATGTTCCCACCAACAACCAAGATGTGGGTAGATTATGGGAGTTTTGCCAAGCCCTGAGGCTAGTCGATAAAAAAGTGAAAGACTAAGCTATTTTTTTTTTTTGTCTTATCTTATACCATTTTACGAGAATGGGGGTGCCAATGTACAAGAAGATCTTTGGAAAGTAGGCATGAAAATTGCAGGTTAAAGAGAATGGGGGTGCCAAACTTACAATACTTATTGTCCCTTGGTCGTCAATTTTCCTTGAGTTCCCTCAACCTCATCCTTGGCATTGGTATTGACCTTGTTTTCACTCCTCCATACTCTTCCTTGGTGCTGGTATTGACTTTGTTTTCACTCCTCCAAACTCTTTGTCGACACTGGTATTGACCTTGTTTTAACTCCAAACTCTTCCTCGGTGCTGGTATTGACCTTGTTTTCACTCCTCCAAACTCTTCCTCGGCACTAGTATTGACCTTTCACTTCTCCAATTTGACGAGCTACACCCTGGTTTCATTAGGTTTTAGAGTATGCTAATTAAATTCAAAATTATGGCACCATTTAGCTAGGTTTTAATATTGTCAAAATTATAGCGCCATTTAGCTAGGTTTTAATATTGTACAATATAGTTAAGTATATATTAGTTAGATTTTACACAATAAATAATATAATTATTCAACTTATTATAATTATATATTATATTATTTAACAAAATTATTAAATACATATAATTTCTTTATAATTAATAATTAATAATAAGTATATTTTTATATAATACAAAATATAATTAATATAATATATATTTAATATAATAGTAATATTAGATTAAATTATATATAATATAATTATATAATAGTATATATAGGCTTTTACCTGATATTTTAGAGGATTTTACCATTACACTACAGATGGTTTACCATTAAATGGTAGTTGAAACTTGTTTTCCAACGACATAATAGTGGTTTTCAAGCATGAGATTTGTTTCAAGCTCAAATCTCACAATATATGTAGCCTATTAGCTAATACAAAGAGAGATAGAAACTAAAAAGATAGAGGGTGAGAGAAAGAGATGAATTTAGATAGATAGATAGATAGATAGAGAGAGAGAGAGAGAGAGAGAGAGAGAGAGAGAGAGAGATACAAAGGAAAAGAGAGAGGGAAAAGAGAAACTAAATTTTGATTGGTTGTTTCATGTCAACAATGCAAGGATGGCATGTGTCCTTGGGAGTTATGCTCAAGGTAGCATGCCATTTGATTGAAGATATGATAATTCTCCTTTAAGACCTCTTCAATGTACCCATTGCACACTTAAGGAGACAAAGATAAATATAGGGAAGAAAATATAGAGAGAGAGGGAGATAATGAGAAACATACAAATGGAAAGGGAGACAAAGAGATAGAGAGAGGTAGAGAGATAAAGAGATAAAGATGAATAGATAGAGATATAGGGAGGGCGATTGATATATCTCTCCTTGTCACTCTCTATCTCTTTATATCTCCCACTATCTATGTCACTCCCTCTTCACCCTTTCTCTCTCATTCACTCCATCTCTCCCTCCATCTCTCCTAATCTATACCTCTATCTCTATTTATCTTTTTATCTCCCTCTCACTCCTCTCTTTATCTTTTTCTATCCATATCTTTCTCTACCTCTATCATGATGTCTCTATCTCTTTCACCTTCCCCCTAGCTCTATCTCTCTAGATTACTCCCTTTCTATGTCTCTCCCTCTCCCTCTATATATATTGAGCTATCTCTCCCTCTCTCCCCTATCTTCTTCTCTCTCTCCCTTTCTACATATCACTCTCCCTCTCCCCCTCTTATTTCTCTCCCTTTTCTACCTATCTATCTCCCTCTCTTCTCTCTCTTCCTCTTCAACCTAGCTCTCCCTCTCTTCTCTCTCTTCCTCTTCAACCTATCTCTCCCTCTCTCCCCCTCTTCTCTATCTCTCCTCCTCTACCTATCTATATCCCTTTCTCTCCCTCCCCCTCTCTATCTCCCCCTATCTATCTCTCACCATCTCTCCCTCCCTATCCCCCCTATCCATAGACTCTCTATCTCCACCTCTCTTCCTTTCTCTTCCCATATATCTCCATCTCTCTTTCTCTTCCCATATATTTCTATCTCTCTCTCTTTCTCTCCCCATCTATCTCTATCTCCCCATATATTAACTAAGAAGCCATGCAATCATACAATAGTATATGTTGGTAAAACTATAATAGTGTTTTATTAAACTATAAGTAACACTTATCTTTCTAATGTCAAGCCTTCTTATAAAAATAGTGTTTTATTAAACTATAAATATATTATTGTCACCACTCTTCATTCCACATGAAATGCCAAATGTAGCAATTGTTTTGTTGCTTTTGTCAAGTTTCATTAACCAGGCTATTTATTAGGTTGAATAAAGTTGTGTTATGACCCTTGGTCTCTTTAAAATAATTAGACAATATTAGGGAGATAAGGAAGGGGAGAAAACTAAAATCCTTCAAAATAGGGGTAGTTGTGGGTTTGTTGGTTTTTCTTTGTATACTATATACTTAATTCCTCTAGGATAAATAAGTCACTATATAAATGAAAGATGTTTGATTATCTACCTAATATTGTTTTGTGTTTTTGAAATGGAAGAGATCTACAACTCTATAGAAATTGCTATATGCTAATGGTCAAATTATTAGACTATTCAGATCATTTTAATTGACTAATACGTAATAGTTTATGTGTTGAAATAATTGTTTCCATTCTTTGTAGTTTTTACATTGGAATACAAAATCCTATTTAATTTCACGCCAATATACTTCTTTCATTAATATATTTGTTTGATTTTTCCTTGCTATTTTCATCTTAAAGTTAAAAAAAACGTATTCTATAATATATAATTATTTTCAAATTGGAAAAAAAAGGATTCTAAGAGATATATTTAATCATAAATTTTACAATCATAAATATCATTTAATTTGTATGTTGTAATTTCAGTACTTTTAGTTAAAATAAAAATAACTTAAAGTTATATATACATATAGTTAAATTGGAAAAATTGGTTTAGTTAATTACTAAATTTGATCTAAAAATGTTCAACACTTTAGATAAATTCAATTAGATATGTCTCTCAAGCCTCCTAAGCATGATTTCTCGACAGTTCCGAGGAGGAAGAAAGAGGCAAAATGGTTGCTTCCCCGTCCCAGAAGGCATAAAATTAACTTCAACGGGGCTGCCAAGGGCAACCCCGAAAGGGCAGGTATTGGCTGTATAATCAGGGACGAGTGTGGCAATTGCATCTATGCATTGGCAAGGAATCTTGGGATTGCCTCCAATAGTGAGGCTGAGACACTTGCACTAGCTGTGGGGCTTGACCTTTGTGTTTTGAAAGGAATCAAATTTGTCGAGATCAAAGGGGATTCTAAAATTTGTGTAAATACGGTACGAAAAATAAGGTGCCGAACTGGAAGCTTGAACATTGGTTGAAACGAAATCAAGAAAGCTTGAATAGTTTGGACTATTTTTCGATCTCACATGTCTACTGGGTTGGCAACAGGGTTGCTAATGCGATTGACAACTTGGGGGTCGAGTTGGCAGATAAGGAAGCAATTTTTGATGAAGCGAGTGTTCTGTGTGCAGTGAAAAGTTTAGTCATTAAGGAAATGAGTTCGAGGGTGGCTGATTGATGGTTGGATAGAAGGTGTCACCTTCTTAGAATGTTTGTGAAGGCCCTTATGGTTCTGAGTCATCCTTTTTCTTGGCGGATGTTTGTCGGTAGCTGACCTATTGGATTCAAATATCTACTTTCGGTTGTATAGCGATTGTATATCAATGCTTTCGATCAATTATGGGAGCTACCCCCTCTGGTAGCACTTACCAAAAAAAATTTAAAATAATAATAATTAAATAACATAATAATCAATTAAAGCAAGGGAGATAATTTTGGATGTGTTTAAATTTAATAAATTATAAATTAAAATAGACATAAATTACTTGAAATAAGTGCTTCATAACCCATCTAATCAAATCATAACCTATCAAAAAGGCAATAGGAATTTTCTAAAGAAAAGAAAACTTGACCCAATCATAAGTGTATGGCTTTCGTAAAAAGGAGTGATCCACCTTAGCAATAACAACTACCTGATGTAGACCTGGGAGGCTCAACTCAACCAACCTATCAACCTGCCTTTAAAAGGCTTCCAAAACCAGAGAAACCCTTGCTGGTTTTAGACACCCATTTTGGAGTTATTAAACATACTTCAAGGGAAAGTACAAGTCCTTTGGACCAAATCACCAAAATCACCCTTTCTAGGTTGTGTTGATTAGGCTGATTAGGCCTATTGTACAAAGCAACTGGCCTTTACAGTGATTTTGCACTCGTTGATTCCCTAAAGAAAACCTTATCTTGATTATACAATAATTTTTTGGATTTAATTGCGTAATTTTTTTTGCATCAACGTTTCGGATCACACTCCATGATCCATCATCAGGATGAAAGCAAAGAGTTGAAGGAGAATGTAAAGTTGCAAACCAAGACCAACTTAAAAGGAGGGAGGAAGAGAGGGTTGCACAAGGGATGAAGAAGACAAGACAACAACCAATAAGATTAATAATAAGAGAAGAGGAAAAAGAGGCTCCAATTTTAAAACAAAAAAGATAAAAATAAACCAAAGAAAAATTGAAAACAAAGGAAAAGACACAAAAAACAAAAAAAAACATTAAACCAATAAGAATTAAAGACAAAATACATCACAGTAGATATTAGAAAGATACAGTAGATAGTTTGCAATGAAACTTTCCTTTAAAATACTCAGATGCATGTATGAATTTCGATGAAGTTAATGAAGATGTCTAAAATTGTGTCTTAATCTTGGTATCAGCTATTTGTGGAATTATATAGTTATCTGGTTGTCTCCATTTTGATGCTTTTTTGTTGTTTAAATTGATATATCAAGCATATATTCAGTTTATCGATACACATTTGATGTATTTGTGTGATGTGATTATTTGGTTCTTTCAAGTAAAGATTAAACCCTTCTAGTCAATCATAGTAATTGAAGAGTATTAATTGGATCAATAAGAAGAATCACATAGCTAGGATTGTCATTCTATCTCAAGTAGAGTTTGTTATTTATTTACTTGCACGTTTATACAAGTTATAAACTACATCTGTGTGCCAAACATTTTGAATTATTGCCATCATATATTAAACTTCTCTAGATCTTCATTAGACTCCATACACCCAACAAGGCACTGGTCTCATGCATTTCATCTTTTAGTTTATCCATTTTATTTTTTACATCTATTAACTAAACATATTCTAATATGTTCACATACACTTTATTAGGATTATATCTATTCACTGTAAGATTGCCATTGTGAATAGATTGTTGTAAACAAAATCCAGTTTTAATGCCAAATGTAGCAATTATTTTGTTGCTTTTGTCAAGTTTCATTAACCAAGATATTTAGTGGGTTGAATAAAGTTGTGTTATGACCCTTGGTCTCTTTAAAATAATTAGACAATATTAGGGAGATCAGGAAGAGGAGAAAATTAAACTCCTTCAAAATAGGGGTAGTTGTGGGTTTGTTGGTTTTCTTTGTATACTATATACTTAGTTCCTCTACGATAAATAAGTCATTGTAGAAATGAAATATGTTTGATTATCTACCTAATATTGTTTTATGTTTTTGAAATGGAAGAGATCTACAACTCTATAGAAATTGCTATATGCTAATGGTCAAATTATTAGACTATTTAGATCATTTTAATTGACTACTACATAATAGTTTATGTGTTGAAAGAATTGTTTCCATTCTTTGTAGTTTTTACATTGGAATAAAAATCATATTTAATTTCATGCCAATATACTTATTTCATAAAGATATTTGTTTGATTTTTCTTTGCTATTTTCATCTTAAAATTTTAAAAAATGTATTCTATAATATAAAATTATTTTCAAATTGGGACAAAAAGGATTCTAAGAGATATATTTAATCATAAATTTTATAATCATAAATATCATTTAATTTGTATGTTGTAACTTTAGTACTTTTAGTTAAAATAAAAATAACTTAAAGTTATATATACATATAGTTAAATTGGAAAAGTTGTTTGTCCATTTTATTTCTTACATCTGTTAACTAAACATATTCTAATATTACACATACACTTTATTAGGATTATATACATTCACTGTAATATTTCCATTGTGAATATATTTCTATAAACAAAATCACATCACCTAAGTCTGCTCAGTTCGCAAAGGTAGACCCACCTAGGTTTGGCAACACCTGAAGAGAAGATTCAAATCACTTGGCCTTGTTTGTTACCCTAAAACGTATCAAGAGTTTGGAAAAATCTTGAGGTATTCTTACTTGTGTTTTTAAGAACTAACAGCCTCCAAACCTTCAAACCCATAAAAAGATTCCTCTTGTACGGCCAAATTCTTGCCAAACCCAAAAACCCTTGTTTTAGGCCAAAATCATGAGGGTTTATTGAATCTCCTACTTCCACAACCTCCCAGACCTCAAAACCAACTCAAACACAACCCATTAGGTCTGCACATGCATAAAAATTCATAAAATTAGATCTCCCATACATATTTTGTTGAAACCTAGGCTTGAACCTCTCATTTCACATGCTTTTCTTCACAAAACTCTTGAGGACAACAACTATACCTTCTTTATTTATCATCCTACACCTTATTAATGCATCCTAAAATTACAACAGTATCCATGGGGCCTCTTACACAAGCTACAGTAATCACAAAAGGTGTAAGAGCCCCTTTATATCATGTTTGGACTACAAAACCCTCAAAAATAGGGTAATCGGGCTGTATGCAAAGAAATGAAGCTTTCTAACTCAAATCAACTCCTTAAGCCCTCAAATCAGATTCAAATCAAATCTAACACATATCTTCACACCATGGAATTGATTTCACATCAAAATATGGTTGTATGTGACCATACGGTGCTACAAAATAGGAAAAATACAGAAAATTTGAAGAAAAACACAAATTTTGGAATGTCAAGAGCTTGTATTTTAAATCCTCAACCATAAACAACCTTTACAATGATCACTTTATGCCTTTTAAATGCCTTTACACCTCAACCATTGAACAACCACCTCTACAACTGACTTTTTAATCTTTTATGATCACATGAAACATAAAACACACTAATTTCAAGGTTGTTAACATCACTATTGAAATGTTTTAATTTTTTGACCTTTTAAATGTATTGAAACTCCTAGGACACCTCTAAGACCATGATATTGGCTTGATAATAGCCTTATTATTTACATGACACTAACCTTGCACCCTTTTAAAACCAACCTATTGACCTCCCTAATTATCATCATATGATTAAGCATAAAAGATGAGGTGTAGGTGCTCTTGCACCACTACCACATCCAAAATTTGCTCACATTACACAAAGCGACAATGTTCCTCCAAGATAAGCCAATAAAATCCTACCTTATGTGTCCTAGTAATCAAATTGGAGATGATCCTAAAAATGAAATTACGAAGGGTGATTGGTCTAAAAAATCTAAATGACTTTGCAATTATTTCACTACTACGATCAATGTGTCATCTTTCATGAAATTTCCCAAAACACTATTCATTATGATAATATGGAAATTTCTAGAAGAGCTAAAATAGTTGTAACATCATGAATTGAAATTAAATATTAACAAGTACATCATGAATTAATTATGTAATGGCATAAAAATTAAAAACATCGTGAATTAATTATGTAACCACATAAGTCAAATATAATTCTATCAATAAATTAATATGAAATAGATAATACAATCACATAACTCATAAATTTCAATGTCATTGATCTTCTTCATCCAACTCTGTATGTATCATCTGATCTAGATTTGACATTGTAAGGATTGGTCATATTATCATCATCGTCATTGATATCAGTTTTGATAATGTCATCATCCACACGGATATCATCTTCATGAATATTAAATCCTACATCATCACGATCTAGTTCCTCCTTGTAAGACCCCTCCGTTTTGCTCTTTTGATCAAACAATATTCTGTTTGGTTATGTCTGATTTTATGTTTGTACTTTGTCTCAAATTCAGTTGCTATTTGATCGCTAACTGTAAAGTGATGTGAATGTTATATTTTGGTGTGATGGTGTATTTTTCTGATGTTATCATTATGTCATGCTTTATATTAGCATTGTGAACATTTGCATTAATGATGTGTTATGTTTTGATTACATTAATGATGTTAGATACGTCAGTTAGTGATACAGTATTGGTGAAGGGGACGGATTGCATCACTCGCTTGTGAGTGCCTTACGATTTTGTGATTCCCTCTTCACAGTGTGTTTTAATTTTGACATATATATGCATGTGGATATACTCTTTGTTCGCGGGTTGATAGGTACAGGACATCAACTCCACCTGGTTTCACAGGTTTGAGCATGTCTAATGTCTAATGGTATTCGATTGGGAGATAGTAGCTAGGTTTTCCGTGCCAAGTCATCACCCTAGTCCTAGTGTGTCATCGGTGTTAGTCGAGTGTGTTATTTTGAATATTGTTCCCTCTCTTCGACTATTTGATTGCAATTTAGAAAAGGGTAATTAAATGGCCTTATATATATTTAAGTTGTTGATTAAATTAATCTAATTATAATGTGGAAAATGTTATTTAAATTTATTAATTCATTTAATTTAATTAATAAAATAATTTAATCTTGGATAAAGATTTATTTTATTAATTAATTAAATTAGATTGTGTTAAATTAAATTATTTGTGTTGAAATGAATTAGATTATTCATTTTGGAAATTGGTGGATATTTCTATAGAAATTAAAAATAAAAGATATGTTCAAAAAAAAAGAAGTCAATTGAAGGAATTTGAATTCAAAATTGGAAAATTGAGATATTTTGGCTATTTTGTTTTCTGAAATTTATGAGGGTTGGTGCATGATATTTTTGGAATTTTTCTTGATTATGGAATTTTTCCTTCACAATTTGGAGAGCATGAAGTTTTAGAAAAAAATAAAATAGAGGAGAGGAGGAATGGTTGCATTTTTGTGGGTTTTGGCTTGGAGTTGTGAAATTCAGTGGAGCTGAAGTTGGAAGCTGAGCACCGTCTGGATCTCCTCACAAACTCAGGGAATCAGGTTCATGTCTTAGAAATTGGTTGTTTTGAGATTTTTAAATTGTATATGTTTTGTTGTTGATTATTATGTTAGAAAATTCAAGTAAATAAAATGGTGTTCTTGGCTGTAGCTGGTTGTTTCAACTTGGTTTTCCTCAATTTAAATTGCAATTTCTGTATGAAAATATAAATATATATATATTGAAGAATATATATATTTTATATCTAAATAATTATAAAGTGCTTTTTGTGCAATATTATGTTGTAAAAAGGAATTTGTTCAAAAGCCCATGAGAGGGCGTGGGTTTCAAGATCCGTAGGAAATTTCTTTTAAATTTTTTTTTAAAAAAATAAAAATATAAACTTTTGGGGGCTGGGGCTCAACCCACAGCCGCCCCCATCGGCCTGCAGTGGCTTGGCACTGTCACCACCACAGTGGTGGTCGGCTGTGCTAAGCGTAGCCAAGCCACCCCTGTGGGGGCATCGGTGCACAGTCGTCGACCACCTCGCGGGGTCGACGTTGCCGCCGCTTGGTTTGGCCACCGCTTTGCCCTGTGCCCGGCCAAAACCCCCGCCGACCACCACAAAGGGAACAACGGCCTGAAGAGAAATGCAGCCGCCCATTCAACTGCCTCGCTATGCACATGACCCGAGGTTTGCGCGGCCCAATCCTTAGGGTTGGCGCGCGGCCCGAGGTGCATGGGTGGTTTCTTTTCAAACAGAAAAAGGGATAAATAATAAATTTATTTTAATATTATAGTTTATGTATTTATAATATAATAATAATATTAAATATAAATATATATATATTTAATAAGTATATATATACTTAATGTTTTATATTATAGGTATGTAATATTATAATATTAATTTAATTTATAATATTTTGAGTTGCATAATTGTATAGTTGGGAAGATAAAATTGATAAATAGGATATATTTAAATATATATAGATTTAAAGTGGATGAGTAAAATAATTTCATATTTTAAATGTAATGATGAAATTTTAGATCAAGTGCAATAGTTAAAATTAATTTATTTATTTTGGAAATAATTTTATTTGGAAAGGACAAATTTTAGAGTTGAAGGATTTTGTGTCTTTATTACAAAATTGACGAATTATTAAATGATATAGTTTTGCAAAAAGAAATAATTATTTTAAACGATTTTATTATGAATTAATGAAGTATTTGTTTTACCTTATTATTAGTTTCATGCAATGAGGGATTAAATATTTGTTTAAATTTTATCTTTTGTCTAGAAGAGACATTATTAGATCGGTTTTGTTAGTGTAACGAATTATTGAATTCTATTCAGGAAAATGGGTTTAATATATCCAAATTAGTTTATTTCTCCACAATTGCTTTATGTGATTATTTCCTTCGTGTTCTGGTTTGGGGAAATGGGATAAAAGTATTTTTAATCTATAAGTCTTCCAGAGGACCCTAGAGGTTGGGGGTTGTTGTCTTGTGATGTCGACTGTTTGTTATTCCCTTGGGTAGTGCATGGTGTCTAGTCGATGTTTAACTCGGTTTCCACAAACGGGGATGTTTTGTACCTCCTACGGAAGGAGTGGATTATGTGAGTTTGTGCCTTTATGTAAGGAGTGGCTTTGTTATGTTGGTTACCTCCAGTGTTTGGAGATGGATTTATCTTATGTCGCCTCCTGAGAAAGGAGTGGATGTGTTATCTTGTTTGTTGCACTTTGGTACCCTTGGTGTTTGGATGGTATGTGTGTTGTCAAGTAGAAGAGTGGCTTCCATAGGGGCTAGAGCTCGGAAGAGGTAAACTGGGTAACCTTCAGAGGTGGTTTAATCAAGTGATAACTAAAACAAAAATTAGAAGATTAGGTGGTACTTCTCACTAATCAAGATAATTATGCCTCACTCATAGACACAAGGGCTCGTTTAGACTTGGGATGAGTGGGAAGGCTTGGAATGGCAAGGTCATCTATCTTGTCTGTACGAAAGGTATTTGATTCCGCATGAGTGAGTATGGGGGCCGAAAATTCGATAGAGGCCACCAGGATAACCCACAGTGGGGGTTGGAGCCTAGGAAGAATCCCAGAGGATAACCTATGACGAGCTATGTGATGACACTCTGTCTAGGACAACAGTTGGTTCTTGTTTCTTGTGGGTATGGTTTCCTTAACATACCTGATGTGACCATAGTTGGTATTCGATCTTGTGGGTATGGTTTCCTTAACATACATGATGTGACCATAGTTGGTATTCGATTATTATGTGTATGGTTCTCGTAACATTCTTGTTCTACTTTAATTCTGGAAGCAATGTGACCATGTAGAGTTGTACTTGCGTGGTATATGAGTTGTACTTGTGTTTGGGTGTTAGTTTGGTTCAGTTATGATTTAGTCAGTGTCTAGAGATGATGGACTTGGCTAGGATTCCTTGTTACCATCTCCTAGCACGGGGGGTGGGCCTTTGGGTTCCACTTGGTTGGGTGGCGTGCACCTAAATCCGTTGGGTTCTTTCTTCATGTTCATGTGGACGAGACTTCCAGTTGGAGAGCTCGTGGGATTCAGTTTCAGTTCTTGCTTTATTTCATTTCAGTTGATCTTGTATTATTTTACCCCTCAGTTGTTATCGAGGTGGAAAGTTGTAATTTGTAATTATGTTTATTGGACTTGCCTCATTCGGGGAATGAGAGTTGTAATTGTAATAGTTAATTATGGATAAATAAAATTGAAAGTTATCTATTATGCTTTGATGTATTTATCTTGTATGGAATGTTGCGTACTTATTATCTTGAGTAGATAAATGTTATGGTTTCATTTATGTTGTGGTGGGTTATAAGTAATCTCAGTCTTGTAACCTTAGGGGATGTTTGCAATGGGAAGTGAACTTATTTATTAATTGTACTTAAACAAAAAAAAAATTATCCTGTTTAAGTAGTTGTTTGCAACTTCCTCGAGGGTTGCGTGGCGGGGTGTTACACTCCTCTTCGACATCTTTGTCAGGCACATCATCAACTAACTGTTGAAACTGATCATCATCTACATCATCTTCTAGTTCTTCAGTATCTTCTTCTTCCACCACATTAAACTTTATCGACCTTCCTCTTGGATCATGTCTAATAGCATATGACCAACTCGGTTTAACTGGACCTCTAAGTAAAATACCTACTCAAATTGGCTTGGAAGAACATAGGGCTCATTTCCAGCTCGCTCAAAATACCTTGTATTAACCATGGTAAATCCGTTATCATGTTCAATAACAGTTCTCTCAGGATCATTTTCATTCAATTGTAGCATGTACCATAAGACGACAAACAAAACTAATTTGAAGGACTTAAAGTCACACTCAAGTATATCATCCAAAATCCCATAGTATTAATTTTCTGAGACTTCTGGATGTATGTTGCTTCTAGATGAAACATTAGTCACCTGAAAGACTACAGTTATCCCAAAATCACAAGTTTTCTTCGTGTCATCCAACTTTTTGATTTGAAATTTACGACCATTGCACCACATAGCCTTGTGGTGTTTCACCTGCAATATGTCAAACACATAAAAATTATTGCAATATCATCAGTTGATAAACATATTTATTCTTGGTCGAATGTATGCAAAGAAAAAAATCTCAACATATATATACATCAATATAATTGAAAATAATTAAATAATATGGGTGATTAATATATTTATACGTACCTGTTTATTTCTTAAACCATATGCTAAATCAATTTCCGTTGGTGTAACATTGGAATCTCCATTATGACGAGCTTCTTTGACCAATGAAGCCACACCTTCCCATGTTAATGCGTGGCCAAATTTTTGACATCGTTCAATCCATACCGTCATCCAATCAAGATTGTTTGTGACGTACAAATGTATTGCATCCCACTCTCGACCAACTGTATCAAAAAAAAATGAAATTCACAAACGACGTATAATTAGTTAATTACCACGATATACAACCTTAATTTATAATTGAAGTATATTGAAGATTAATAAATAAGTACAATATACATAAAAACCAAATGTAAAATATATTCTAATTAATCTCCATGACCATCTTATAATTACCTCTCACTTTCATTAATCTACCTTTCCCCATCAAGTACTCCCCTTCAAATTTGTTAATGGAGTTGCGATCCCAAATGCGATCTACATGGATCTTTGTTGCAAACTTAGGAAAATATTCAGTATTGTACACCATGGTCTGGTATACCATATATCCCTCCACCATAGAACCCTCAGGATGTGCTCTTTGTCAAACCAAAGCCTTAAAAAATTTCAAGTTCCTCTCAACCATCCACATTGACCTTGTGTATATAGGTCCACACAATTCAATCTCCTCAACTTGGTGTATGAGGTAGTGTTCTTGTGCATTGAAAAATGTCGAAGGTAGACACTTTTGCATTTCACACATTAGATGAGGAATTTTTCTCTTCCAATAATTTATATTTTTTTTAGATGACAACCATCTACAAGTGATTCAAGGCACAAATATATTAATGATATTTAACAAAAATATACAATATATTACATAACAAGTAAAAAAAATGGTAATTATAAGATCTATACAATGAATTGAACAAATATCGCTACTTACCTCATGTATTTTCCAAGATCATATATAACTTGCCTGACATTGTGGTCGAAGTTGTCTAGGAGAGATAGAGGTAGAACGTACTGCAACAATTATAAAATGATCTTTTCATTATTTTTCCAAAATTAGTAAACATAATACACTGAAAAGTACATGCAATATACAAATATATGTATAATATACCAAAATAATTACCTTAATGAAGGTATGCCGATCATGTGTTTTCATCCCTGACCCAAATTCACCTTTCTTTGTTATGATATTGTTTATGTTCGCAACAAATCCTATGGGAAATCAAAATTTTCATGTGACTTCTTTTATAGCATTGCTTTGTTGCTCCGTTAATAACCAAGGAAGGGAACTTATATTAATTTTGTCTCCTTCGCTATTTAATTGAATGCCATTTTTTATTGCATGATTGGCTTCCTGAATGTCACTACAAATTTTGACAATTTTTTCTTTGTCATGCCTTCCATCCAATATTTTCCATATTGTTTATGTTATATTCTTTCTGATATGCATTGTATCAAACAAATGCACAATTTGTAGTTGCTCATAGTAGGGAAACCTACTAAATTGTCTGGGATAAATTTTCAGTCCCTGTGGAAGCCAACCATTAATGCCTTGATGACCTTCATGAAGCATATAAGTTAAACAAATTAACAATGACAATCATTGTCAATTATAGCATGAGTAAACACAACACAATATAAAAATATAAATTCCAAACATATCATATATGATAGATAAACAATTTGATCCAATGTATAACCTTGATGATTAATTATTTATATTCCAACTTCCATAGGTGAGGTATCATTCTTCATGGTTTTGATGTAGTCTCTTCTTTCCCATTGAAAATATGTTTTTCAGTAGTTTGATACTTATGATTTATGTGCAGGAAGTGCCTATACTCATCAAATACCTGCTTTCCTAAACTTGTTGTACGATGAGATTTCATCTTTGGACCACAAATTGGACATGCAAATTTTCCCTTTGTTTGAAGACCTACAAAATCATATATAATTGGATTAAATATGCTAATTTTTATAATTATATATAATGAATAGATTATTTAAAAAACATGCATGATATCTACTTCATAAAATTAAATATCGTTAAAGTCATGCAGTCGAATTTTATATCATACCGCAAAAATGTGTTAGCCCTGGGGCATCATGAATTTTCCATACAAGCATTGCATGTAATTGAAATTGTCTTTGTCTTATTATTCTAGATACGTCATACATAGTGACACCATTCCAAAACTTTAGTAACTCGTCGATAAGAAGCTCGATATATACATTCATATCTTTAAATTGGTACTTACCTAGTTGAATGAACATAAACATTACATAATTATTATAACCATTTTACTATAATATATATAAATTAATGTACATGATTATTATATAAAATATATATGTCATTATGCAACAAATAACACAAATGAGATGCTACTACGTTAAAGAAAATTGATGTAAACAAATACCTAGAACAATCATTTCCAACATTATGTGCTCCCTCTTTATTGACATCCATGGAGGAATGTTATTCTTGATAACAAAAACAGGCCACACCGAGTAAATAGATCTCAGCTCTCCAAATGGATTGACACCGTTTGTTGCCAAAGAAAGCTTGATATTACGAGGTTCTTCTTTAAACTGTGGCCATTTTTCCTCCATGTCCCTAAATGCATAACCATTCACAAGCATTCAAAGAATGCCATCTCCACTTCTATTCCATGCATGGTAATCCATAAATTGCACTAAGCTTTCACACCTAAATAATCGTTGCATACGTGGAATAATGGGAATATAATGAAGAACCTTGTGAGGCACCTTTTTTGTTAGTTGATCTATTTGATATCTACTGATATGACATTCTGGGTATTTTGTTGCAAATTCATGTTATTTATGATATATAATATGATCATTGGGACATGCATCTATTGCTTGATACTTCATTCCAATATCTTTCATAATGCTAGATAAATCTCGGTATGAGCGAGGTAAAATATTTGATGGTGGTAACAAAAATTCACCAATCAATCTACAAAAAAATAAAAATGTTAATATAATGAATATTATTGGTGCATATTTCATCCTTTATTTACTAGTCATGAGCTAACAACAACTAAAATAGATGAAAAAAGATGACATATATGACATACCTTAACATCTGTGAGATTGCTATGTTGGATAAACCATTCATAACCTTCAAGTTCATTAGCAACAATACAACAAAGAGAAGATTTGTTTGGGAGTCTTCATAAAGGGGCTCGTATGCCTTCTCAAGTACAGGTAAATCATGAACATCATCAAAGTCATCTCGATCATCATGATCAGTTGTGCCACTAAATGTGTCATGGATCAATGTATTTGTACCATCATTTTCAACTGTTTTTTTTGGCACATGATCATCTTCTTCCATAGTATCATTAAATTCATATTTGATATTCATATCTCCATGTTCCTCTGCTTGAAAAACCACATTCTTTAGGTCGTGATAATCCATATCATGTGCCCTAGGGCAGCCCACCTTTATAATAATGATAGACACAAATAAACCATAATCATGATCAAGTGATTTTTTTATATATATAGAATGTTAAACGATATAAAAATTTACAAATTCAATCAATATAAACACATATAATGAACAACTTATCAATGGATGATAATCATGCCCCCCTTAAACTTGACCATGCTGCCTACAATGTTTCTCAGTTGTTGTGATTAAAAGTCTTCTCGTCTTTAAGCCCTTGCAATTATTACAAGGACAATAACATTTCCCATCACCCTTTCTTTTCAATCTAGCCCACAATCTATCAAGTGTATCTTCATTTTGTTCTAGACTAATATTATCTTACATGATTTTTCTTTACCAAGCTTGAATATTTAGATCTTCAAAAAATATCAAACTCACACTCCAATAATTTTTAATCATAAATAAGTAACAAAATATAATAATTTTGATATTTTACACTAAAAAAATTTGGCATGCAACCACCCTTGTAAAAGAGAAGATAGTATGAAGTTAATGACCCCAAAAAACACTTTAAAATGCTAATTCTATAACTTATTAAATTCTGATTTTACTATGATTTCCAACCGTTAGACTCCTAAAATCAGAATATTGAACTTGCACAACAAAATCTAGAAATGAAATTCTGAAAATGCACAAGTCTAAAAATGAAATATGATGAGATGTTGCTTTAAAATATGATTTTCAAACCTAGAAGTACAAATTTGAATGTTATGAACAAGTCCTCAATGATGCCCTCGGGTTCCACTGTTGACCTATGTACCAACTGTAGAATAGTTGGTGTAGGTATAAGGTCTATTAACAACAATATCAGAATTTTTTCCTTAGTCAATCACATTAATGG
Organism: Sequoiadendron giganteum; assembly: GCA_007115665.2. NCBI lineage: Eukaryota > Viridiplantae > Streptophyta > Pinopsida > Cupressales > Cupressaceae > Sequoiadendron > Sequoiadendron giganteum. Next base: position 585,998,080 of record CM021103.1, on the reverse strand, counting down.
TTATACCCAAGTCAATCAAGGTATTTTTTGATGAGGGTACCATTCACAAATGAATTTTGGAAAAATACAATGACTACTCTCAACCTGGCGATAATAGCAAAACACTGTCGCAATAAATAGTTGAACTCACTTTATTTATTTTCATTGAACTCACTTTTATTTATTTTCGTCGAACTCACTTTTACTTATTTTTGTTGAAATTTTGACAAAAATTTAGGTTCATCAAAATTTCGACAAACATCGGGGGTAAAATTTTAAAAAATTGAAAATTACACATCAAATGTAAGAAGTACCCGATGATCATCTCATTTTACATCTTTCGTTAGAATTTTTTTGTCCGATTTTGTAGTCAAATGAGTTAGTGAACAAGAATTCTAAGGAGCCTACACCTTGGTTGGACATGAGTTCAACAGAGGACTATGAGGGTATTGCTCTTGTAGGAGTCATGTTGGCTTGCATATCTTGGAGGAGCATTCTCATTCCCCACTCTTGGTCTACTCGATGACTTATCACTTGAGATGTAATGCCCATTGTTTATTTCAGGTGCTTTATGCTTTCTTTCATAGACATGGATCTTGAGCTGCTTTTAGATGGTTCTAGAGGATTCATTGTGAGAGATGGATAGAATGATGATCTCCTTCGGATTTCATTTTCATTTATGATGATCATAGGGGATGGTAGTGGGTTGATTTCCTAAGATGGGAAATGGATTAGTTTGATCTTCTTTGAGAAGCTTACATCCATGTAGATACATGAAGCATATGTTATGTTTGATCTCTTGAGGTTGAATAGGTTTAGATGTTGTTATAGCTTTTATCTTGGGGTTGTGAAGGAGATCTTACTTGACACAATTGGTATTTAGATGTGTATGTAGAAGGGTATGCTACATGTTTATGATTTACATATTTTTCTCTTTAGTCTGGTTCTTCTTCCTATATGTTTGGATTCATATGAATTTAGATGTGAGATTTATATGTGAAGCTATGGTAATCACTAGTTTGTGGTCATGTGTTGTCACTTGGGTGATGAAATGGAGGTTCTTGTATCTCTTTCTTCTGTCAGATATGGAGACCATGAGAGAGTTGTGGAAGATTGTTAAGAGAGATGTTTCTTGCAGTAGTTGGTTGCAAGATTTATAGATGGTCCTTGGTACTGCATGGCTACACTTTCTATGTGTTGTGATTGGTAGACTCATTATGCCTTTGATCTTTTTAGATTTGGCATCACCCATGCAATGGAAGTTCCTGGATGTGTTTGGTCTTCTTCGACTAGTTGACACATGGAGCTTGTACTTGTAGTTGATGGGTTGGCTATGTAGGTGGCATGAGTTTGTTGATGTGGATACCTTCGAGGTATGGGTGATTGGATGGATTAACACTTGATGTGGGTGCTATTTTAAGTTGTTTGGGTTTGGTTAGTTGGATGGGAGTAGTCGATTTCCTGATTGTTGTTCTATCTTGTTTTTTGGAGGATGTCTTCATGGTTGTGTTCAAGTTGAAGCTTTGAAGTTGATGTTGTTGATACTTTTGTACAACTTGTGAGCATTGATGAGCCAAGTTTTTGGCACATTTAGATCATGCTTTTAAAAACACTTTTCTAATTTTCATTATGCTAAGACAAAAATTTAGTGCTGATGATGGGACAAGACATAAAAAATTTATGCTTAAATATAATAAGTTTATTATGATAAGTCTTTCCATGATTATTGCCTTAAAATATTTTATTAGTTTGATGAATGCCTTGTGACTTTGTGTGATGACACACCTTTCCTGCAGCCTCTACTATTGAACTTCTTGCAACCATGTCTGAAGTAATGTTTGCCTTAGATTAATGCTTAATGAATGTATAAATGAGGTGATGGATCATCTTAAAGGTTGAATGTGTTGAGCTAACTTTCTGTCACAGGAATAGCTGTTAAGATATTTTGCAGGTACCATGTTTGAGGAAGAAATTCAATTTCCACTTGAAGGCTGAAAGACTAATTCAATGAAGACTGGTTCAGCAGCAAAGAATAAGGAGGCAGCTTCGAGTCATTCGCCATGCAGGGAGAGTGTTCCAGAAATATAGCCCAGGCGTCTTGGTGGCGCGTGAATCTAGGATGGTGGCACTTTAAAACTTCATAACTGATTTGAATTAGGTCTTTCTCTTTCATCCACCTCTTCACTTAGTTAGTTATGATGTAATAAAGACTTCCCATTTTATGAGGGAAGGGTTAGTTAGTCGTTAGATTCAGTTTTAATAAATAGCCCATTAACCTTCAGAGAAAGGGCTGGAAGATTGTTGTTGTAATACATTTTCAATTTCTAGAAATATAGTTGAAGATTGTGAGCTATGTACTTGTCTATCTTGAATTAATAAAAGTGTTTATGAAGTTTACAGTCTAATTTTTTTTTTAATCTTTGGCACTACCTAAGGGGGCCCACTTAGGGAGCTGTCCATCCTTTCATTCTGCAAGTTAGAATAGCTGCACTTCCTTTCATAGAGGTTAATGTGACTATTCCTGCAACTGGCAGAAACACAAAGTTGCCAACTATTCCTACAACCACTAGATGCAGTATAGTTTTGTCTTTTAGTTTTCATTTCCAAGCAAGTTTATCCAGTAAATTTGTTTCCAGTAACTCAAATTCTAGTATAAGCATCTTTAGGAAGTTATGCATGTTTGAGAAAGGTGATTAGTGCATATATTGTGCTGACCCATTTCAAGTTTACATCCTTGGGTTGATGATTAAATGAGGTTCTTTAGCAGGTTATGACTGCCAGTTGTGATGTTCAATCCCTGAGTAGAGCAATTCATGTTCCTACTTATTAAGATGATTAAAGGACACTGCATTTTTGACAGAGGTTTAAGCTAGTGTTGGCGGGTTGGCGGGTTGGCGGTAGGTAACTTGCCATCTCACGATAGTCATGCAAGGGAGCCTGCGGTATGGCAGTAGGTAACTCGCCATCCCACAATAGTTCATGAGGAGGCGTGTGGTGGTGTGGGAGGAGTTGTAACCCACAACCCCATGATAGTTAGGTTAAGGGGTCTGTAGTGGAGTGGTATCTTGTGGTATAGTGGTAACTCATGACATTGTGATAGTTGTTTGGATGGGCTCGATGGAGCGGTATAGTGCGGTACTGTGATAACTGGTGGTGTGGTGAAGGATTACTGGAACCCCATGACGGTTCAAGTTTGAACTCGACAAGATTACAGTTATGACTATTCGATGGTTTTACAAGATGAAGAATCTATTATGAAATTTTTCTTGTAACGCTTGAGAAGTATGTATGTAATGTTGTAGTGCATTGGAATTGAGAGAGGAGATATTGATCCAGATGGGTTATGCTGCTAGATTTTCTCCAAATGGAATAGGATGTAAATCTCCATGTAAAGGCTTCAAGCCTACAATTGTATTGTAACTATGTATCTTGTTGCTGAATAATACAATGGATCTATGCTTTTGGAGTGTGGGGTTTTTTACCCGAAAGGGTTTTCCCCACATAAATATTTGTGTTCATATCTTTTGTTCTTTCATGTTTAATCATTCCATTTATTGAATCTATTTAATGCATGTTATTAAAATTGGTTGATCTTGAATGATCTAAAATTGCATGAACTTTCCTCTAAGGATTAATGGTGGGAAATAAACTATGTCTAATTCCACTTTATGGCATAGTAGTATGTGTTTTTTAGGTTCTAAAGAAATAAATGTTATTGAAGGAACTTACTGATCTCAGATGCTTATTCTGGATTGAATCAATTTCCCTTCATAATTCAATGCAAATGAATGCAAGATCTAAAAGTAGGATGAAAATGGGCTCCAAAATTAAAAAAAACTACAATGCTCAAAATATTGGGTTCACCAAAATGAAACATAAAAATAGGTGTGTTGGAGATGAATAAAATGGGTTGATGGATCAATGCACCTATCTTCCTAGTTTCATTCAATTATGAGGGTTGTAATGTGTAATTGAGTATCATAAATCAAACCTAACCAATATAGCAATGAAAGGAAATTTTTAAGAGGGTAAAATGTTGTGTACCTGTTGCAAAAAGTTATTTTTCAAGCCTCACTGAGGACTCATTCACCCTATGGCGAATAGGTCCTGGATAGGGTTCTAGAAAATCAATTTCTAGGTTTTGTTCTTCAATGTCTGCACTCCCAAATCCTAGTCATAGTCTATCATAAACCCGAAAATAAATTATGTAGCTCATTTTCCATGATTTTGCAAGAAAGGTGACAACTTTGACAACTTTGAAACTTTGTAAATTTTTCTCTCCAAATGATCTTCAACCTAAAACCTGCAATCACACATCAAAGGAGAAGAAAAATGTTGTTTTGTTAGAGAATAAGCGTTTACCTTGGTCAAACCTCGTTGTGGTAATTAAACCTTGGAATGAAACAATGCATAAAGGAATGATGAATGAGCAAAATGCAATGTCACAACTCACCAAACCTCAATTAAACCTTGGATTATAAATCAAAAATCTTGCATGGAGTGACCTCAATGGATATAGAATTTGATCATGAACTTGATTTGGAACAATGCTTGAATTGGATCTTGAAATGCTACATCACAACATTGGGTAAACAACATGCATGATGCACTATGCCTTTGACATGATGAAATGACTCTTGATTGCTGCAATAATCTTCTATAAATCTACCCTTGAATTCCATACAAATTCTCTTGAATGCTCTTGTGAAAGTAATATTGATTGCATAAAGATTGCTTGAAAGTCTTAGGATGAGACTATGCGAAATAACCTTGTATTTATACTTATCATAAATTCCCAAAATTCAAATAACACAAGTCGACATCAGATCTAGGATTTCAAATCATTAAAATACCACCAAAAACATATCCCAAGGGGGGTATTAGGTCTAAGTGAGGACCCATTTGCCATGTGGCGAATGGGTCCTAGCTCACTTATCTAGGACACACTTCAGACAATGTCTAATGCTATGTGAAAATAGGGTCCTAGGACCTAGTGAGGACCCATTCGCTAGGTTGTGATGCCGGGGCATCACATGAATCAATAAAAGTTCCCTTATCTTAGGATCATGTCAATTTTTGGTTCCTATTTCCATTGCGAGAGGAAGTAAGATTAGTGATTTATTTACCTTTGGCATTTTGAAATTATAAGCAACTAGAGGGAAGATGGATGGTTAACAGTCAGGCATAGATGAAGTCAAGCAAGTTGAAAAATGTTTTTAGTTTTCAAAGCATTGGTTATGAATGAAGAGGGCAGTTAGTAATGGTTAAAGAGTGGATATGGTTGTAGGCAATTTAGTGGAGATGTTGACAAAGGGAATAAGAGGTAAGTGGTAGGAATGATGGTGATTGGTTGGATGAGGTCAAAGAAGGTTGAAGGCCAAAGTATCGAGGGCCTATTAGAAAGAGAGAGGTCAGGTGAGAGGCTAACAAAGAAAGCGGTAGATGTTTGAATAAGGCCGATGAAAGTGCAAAAGCTAAGAGTGGTTTGAGAAGTCATCAGTTGGAGGCCGAACTAAGAAGGTCGACTGTGAGGAAGAAATGCTAATTAAGTTTTGGAGGATAGGATGAGGGTTAATAGTTGAGAGAGGCCGATCATGGAAATTGATCAATTGTGCAAGGAAAGGGTGTGCGACAAAGATTAGAGTTCGTGAACGATGAGTGAAGGAGATTTTGCATTGGAATGCTAAGTTGATAGTTGGTTATGTTAGGTAGAATAATGTATGATGAATAAGAATATTGAGAGTGTAGAGTTGTCATTGGAATGGGGTCACTGGATTAGAGAAGAGTGAAATTAAGTCAAGAGGAAGATAAGGACATGCGACAAAGAATGGAAATTTAATTAAGGAAGCAGATACAATGAAGGAGGATAGAGGGGGTGCATGAAGATGGTAGAGGGACAAAGGTGGCAAGAATTGAAGATGTAAATAATATATCATGTAACTGTATTCAATGTGGAATATAATGAATAAATGAATATTGTTTTGAAATGAATTGTTATCCATGTGTAGTGGTTTCTTGTGTTCTATTGTTGTAATGAATCCTTGCCTCTCGAAAGTGTTAATCTATAAGGAATTATCGATTGTCATTTTATTGTCAATTGAAGATGTGTTGTTACATAAGTTTGTTATTTCCTATTCAAGTTCTTGTCACTGTCATTCCAAGAAGCCTGTAGAGATGTGTAGTTTTTGATATCTTAATAGATATGTGTGCAAGAATGGGTCACCATGTAATAATTGAGTGTTAAGAAGTCTGGTTAGAGAGGGGTGTGCCATCATTTGGTATCAGAGCCCAAAATATCTAGGCAGAGGAATTTATTGTATTTTTTATATGTTCTTGTCCAAAATTTTTGAGCTGCAGATTGACAAGATCTAGGTAATGAAAGCTTGCGATTGATTTGATAATTTCATGATTGTAGATTCTTTAAGATTTGTGTGTTGTGAAGAGTTTTATAGACTTTGAACTCAGGAAAAGGTTTGAAAATGCAAAAGCAATCAGGTAGAGAAAGTCTTGAGAAAAGGAACAAGAAGAAAGAAAACAAAAAGAAGCAAGATGCAGATTTTGACAGAGTGATGGCAGAATTAAGGAAAGATATAGAGATGGTGAAGCAATGGTTTGAGGAGAAAAACTAAGATTATTTTTGGGTTTGGCCAATGCATAAGAAAGTAAAGTGGCCTATGAAGATGATTATGGAGAAAATAAAAAGGAAAAAGATGAATGCCTTGAGAAGAGGAAAAAGTACCCACAAAGGTTGGGACAACAGAGAGTTTCCATGTGAGCAATGCACACTAGTAGAGGTGAAGGAAGTTATCATGGAAGAGAACATGAGAAGAGAAAAGGAAGAGGAAGACGTGTCAAGAGTAGCACTTGAGAAGGAAGGTAGTGTGGAAAAGAGAATGTCCATGAAGAGGGCATTAATGGAGACATTGTGGTCTCTTATGTTATTTGCTAATTTTATGTTTGCAGATGTGCATGCAGGTATGAAGAATGAAATAGGGAAGTTCAAGAATGATACCTTTAAAATTTTGAGAGATGGGGTGGGAATAGCACGTGAATAAAGAGTCGATGATGAGCGGAGTTTGGTTGCAACAGCGTGGCAAGGAGAGTTTGTAGCAAAGGTACGTTGCAGAGTACTGGAGAATGAAGAGGAGTTTGATGTTGAATATTTCTAGTATGATGATGAAGATGTGAAGGAAGCCCCAAAATTTTGTGATGCCTTGGAAGAGGTTGTAGATGCAGTACTAGATGCTTATGAAGAGGAAAATATGGAAGTCAAAGAAGCCAATGAAGGGAACAATTTGGGGTAGTAGGTTATTGCACATAAAGATGGAGGTAAAAATGTTGATTTTGATTATGTATATAGAAATGAGAATATGCATAAGTAAGTTTTTCAAGAAAGAAAGAAATTGGTAGACCATGGGTATATAGTTCCATTTTGGAAAAGGAAAAATATTGTTGAGGGGCCACAATTTAAGTGTAACGAATTAGATGTTGTTGGTTGTGTTGGTGCTAGCCAACAGTTGCGAAGAATGAAAGATGTACAAAGAAATGAGTGGAAACTAGATTGTAGGATGAGTTGGAAAGCAAGGAGTCATAAAGATGATGTTTTCAAGAAAGGAGCATAATATACTTTGAGAAGATCAAGTGCTGCTATCAAGAGAGTTCAACCCAAGGCTCTTGACAATAAAGTATGGGTGATTAAGAATAGGTCAACAGTAAATGAGATTCATGTTTCGAGAAATGAGGATAAGGAGAATATGCTTGTGGTTATGAGATCTTAAGAGGAGACCAAGCCCCATGAACTTGAAAGCATAGTGAATTCAGTAGAGGATGGCAAGAAAGATAATAGCCATGAGCATGTAATGGAGTTGCAGCAGGAGAAGCAAGGTGTATGTAAGGTAAAGGAAATGCAATTTGATTGTGTTTATGCTGATTATTTTGAGGCTTTGAATGTAATTTATAAATATGAGGAAGACATGTGGAGGTTTGTGGATGAGAAAGAAATGAGGAGTAAATATCAAAAGAAGAAAGGAGGTAGGCAAAGGAAGAATGGAAAATCTAAGGTGAAAAAACGCAAGTGTGACATGCAAGAGGAGAAGTTGGATAAAAGTACTGAACAACAAAAGGGGGCAACAATGGTATCTGGTGAAGAGCATAAATATGCAGATTTGGATATGGGAGCAACAGTGGTCCAAGAAGGGGAAGACCAACAAAAGAGTGATGAAGGCAATGCAGAGATAAAATTAGAAGAAGGGGCAGCAACTAAAAACATTGAAGAGGATTTGTGGAGGAAATTTGTAGCCATTGAGCAAGAGTGGAATGACAATGTTGAAAGTTTGAATATGTGTGGGATAACAAAGGACACCCCAAAGGATTTTGTTGACAATGACATAGAAGTTGTTGGAAAGATGCAAGCAGAAGATGTAGCAGTCATGGAAGATTTTGAGATGAATGTGATGAGCCATGAGATGGAAGATGAATCTGAAGATAATTTTTTACAATAGTTGGCCATGGAAGAAGAGTATTTAGAAAGAATATTGGATGAGCATGTCGAGGATGACATAGAAATGGTAAGTGTTGATTATGAAGTGAGGGATGTTGAAGACATGGAAATATTTCCATTTGTTTATGGTGTGTTGTATGAGAATAAAAAAAACTTTAGGGATTGGAGGTGGAAAGTGATTGATGAAGATAGTCTCATGAGAGCAGCACATAGTGTTGCACAACAATGTTGGAGGAATCTGGCCAATGAGCCAGAGAAATTGTGGAAGAAGTGTATTGATGGTCTACTTTGGATGAATCACCACATGTGCAGGAGCACATGATAGTTTTGTTCCCTGGGGAGTTTGATGCAGGGGCATCACATGAATCAATAAAAGTTCCCTTATCTTGGGATCAAGTCAATTTCAGGTTCTTGTCTCCATTGCGAGAGGAAGTAAGATTAGTGATTTAGTTGCCTTTGGTATTTTGAAATAAGCGGTTAGAGGGAAGATGGATGGTTAACAATCAAGCATAGATGAAGTCGAGTAGGTTGAAAAAAGTTTTTAGTTTTCAAAGCATTGGTTATGATTGAAGGGGGTAGTTAGTAACAGTTGAAGAGTGGATATGATTGCAGGCAGTTTAGTGGAGATGCTGACAAAGGGAATAAGAGGTAAGTAGAAGGAATGATGGCAGTTGGCTAGGTGAGGTCAAAGAAGGACGAAGGCCAAAGTATCGAGGGCCTATTGGAAAGAGAGAGGCTGGGTGGGAGGATGAAAAAGAAAGCGGTAGATGTTTGAATAAGGCCGATGAAAGTGCATAAGTCGAGAGTGGTTTGAGAAGTCATCAGTTGGAGGTCAAACTGAGAAGGCCGACTGGGAGGAAGAAATTCTAATTAAGTTTTGGAGGATAGGATGAGGGTTAATAGTTGACAGAGGTTGATCATGAAAATTGATCGATTGAGCAAGGAAAGGATGCACACCAAATATTAGAGGTTGTGAAGGATGAGCGAAGGAGATGTCGCATTGGAATGCCAAGTTGATAGTTGGGTATGATGGGTAGAATAATGTATGATGAATAATTATATCAAGAGTGCAGATCCGACAATGGAATGGGGTCGATGGATTAGAGAAGAGTGAGAGTAAGTCAAGAGGAAGATAAGGAAATGTGACAGAGAAAGGAAAGACAATTAAGGAAGTAGATACATCAAAGGAGGATAGAGGGGGTGTATGAAGATGGTTGAGGGACAAAGATGACAAGAATTGAAGATGTAAAGAATATATCCTATAACTATATTCAATGTGGAATATAATGAATAAATGAATATTGTTCTAAAATGAATAATTATCCATGTGTAGTGGTTTCTTGTGTTCTATTGTTGTAATAAATCCTTGCCTCTCGAATGTGTTAATCTATAAGGAATTATTGATTGTCATTTTTCTTATCAATCGAAGATGTGTTTTTACATAAGTTTGTTATTTCCTATTTAGGTTCCCAACACTATCATGCCATGAAGCCTATAGAGATGTGTAGTTGTTGATATCTTAATAGATGTGTGTGTGGGAATGGGTCACCATTTAATAATTGAGTGTTAAGAGGTCTGGTTAGAGAGGGGTGTCCCATTAGGTGGCGAATGGGTCCTAGGTCACTAACCTAGGACACACACCTTCAAAAATTAAGTGTTGTGTAATATCATTTATGAATGTTGGGTTTAATCCCTCAGAATCTACAATTAATTAGGCTTGGATTTGAATTAAAGGGGCCAATTATGGAAAATTAGCCTCAATTAATTCATAAAGCCCTAGATTAGTATGAAAGTGTAAAGATACACTTTACAACACCCTTAATAAGGCACAAATAAGTCCTAAAATTAATGTGAATGTGTAAAAAACATTACAACACTAAATCAAGGCATAATTAAGTTCATTTTATTATTAATTATTCCCAAATTAAGTGTGAAAAAGGGATACATTTTCTACACTATAGGTTCTTATATCATTTTTCCTACTCGATTCAATTTTCTTGTCTTTTGTAATTACATCATTGATTTATATTTTTTTCTAATATTTTAGAATTCCATGTGCTTTACTAATGTGAATATCAAGTGGGAAAAATGATACTATTATGTGTGTTATTAAACTTATATATCCTAAGGGTAAAAGCACAATAGTGTGTCACACTTTTGACCAAATAAATAGTTTCGAGTGAACTATTTTCGGCCGGTATCTTTTCGGCTAAGTGGATTTTGGTCGAAGCCACACAATAGTGACATGGCACCGATGTGGCAGTACCTTTTCTGTTAGAATGGTTTCGGTCAAAAGCTACTCGATCGAAAAGGTATCGCCCGAAAACGTGCATAATAATTTAAAAAAAAAAAATAGGGCCCGACCATTTTGCATGCTCAAGCGAAAGGGTTTCTGATCGAGAGGTCATCGAACAAAGAGGAGATCACCATGAGTCGATAAATAGAAACAATACCCAGGTTCAAAATTCATTTCTCCTTCTTTGTTATGAGTTTTTGACCTTTGTTGTTGGCGAGTAACCGCGTTGGTGTTTGTGTGTGGGTTAATAATTTTAGATTGAAGGAGGCATTGTTGGTGTTTTATTGGTTGAATGGTGTAGCTATATGGGTTTCTGTGATTTCCTTGAAAGAAATGAATAGTATTGCATGTTTTATTTGGTGGAATAATATAGATAGCAATGGTTGTTTATTCTGTTTCTTTATGGAGTAGGTGAATGACATAGGTGATTAAAACCCTTGCCGCCATAAATTTACAATGGATTTTTTTTGGATTTAATATTTTAAATGTGTTAAAAATATGTAAAAAACCCTTCAATGGTGAACTAGAAATATGGGGTTTTCAGTTTCCGATTTATAGAAACATAAATTTGGGGTTTTAAATTTTTGGGTTTCAGTTTTTGGGTTTATAGAAAAAAAATCGACTACCTAAATGTTCCAATAATATGTTACTTTGCAAATTGAAACCCAACCTTGTAGAAAATTTAAACAATTGGGGTTTTAGTTTTTGGGTTTATAGAAATAAAATTCAACTACCTAAATGTCTCAATAATATGTTACCTTGCAAATTAAAAACCAACCTTGTAAAAAATTTAAACAATAAATCCAATCGTGTACATATATACAGGGTGACAATATATAGGGTGCTAATTATGATAAAATGACCAGTTCTTTCATTATTTGGTATCAAATATTTATACTACAAATGCAGGGAAAATAATCATTATTGCACTTACAATTACGTACAACCAAAACAATAAAAAAATACAAAATGCTTTAACAGCCATAGAAGTTTCTGTAGCAAACCAAATAAACCAAACATTTTTAAAGCTTTAAAATGGCTCTTGCTTTTCCCATGAAACATGCCAAACCAACTCAAGATGGTATGAGATGTTAGAAATCTTTTCATCTCTACCTGTCAATCGATGAAATCCCAAATTGATTTCTATACCAGCAAGAAGATATGCAAGTTGATTACCTTGCATCCTTAATATATCTAATGATGTGAATCAAGGTTCAATATTTTTATATCTTCAACAATTTTATGTACAATGAGTCCAACACTTACATCACTCTTTAGGTTTTCACAAATTAAACACAAAAAAAACTATTGTCTTTCTATGAACCTAACTATATGAAGAAGGTCTAGGATATCAAAAACCTCATCATCTTTACCCATCAACTGATGAAATTTGGAAATGATTCCCATATTAAGAAGATACCCAATTTAATTTCCTTCTATGTAACAATGAATAAATCTACTATTGTGAAAAAAAATCTTTAGATTTTAATTTCTACCAATGTTCTCTTTTTCTATATTACAATAGGAAAGAGTAGTAGACTTTAAAATATAAAAGCATATCCACCAAATTAGGAAGACAAACATATCACAACACCATTTATCACTTTGACATTCACCTGATTTCATAACTCCTGGGAGACAATTATAAACATCGAGTCATGCATAAAATATCTACTTTTCTGAAAAACATGGTGAATATTAGCTCTTTTTCCAAAATTTTAGTTAAGTTGATAGCACACTATACCTAGCAATTAATTTTCTGAAAAAGAAAGCTTTAGATTTTAATTTCTACCAATGTTCTCATCACTCTTTTGAATTTTCTCAATGATCTAATAATTAGAAGAGACTCTTCTTCAACTAGGAGCCGTTAAATCACCTGATTGATAGCCAGTTGAACCTTTACCGTTGTAGCTTCTACCTTTGCAATATTATTTGAATTGGGACAAGTATAGCATGCAATGAGAGAAATAGTCTTACTGTAATGCCCAAACCAACCTTTATTGGGGTATTTCAACTTATTCCTCTAGACACCATCAAAATTAGATTTGCACCAACCTTGAGGGGGAGAATGCATCTAATTTTATTTCACTTAAAAGAAAAAGATAGGGAAAATTAAACATCCTTTTATGTTATTTGAACAATCATTGAGATAGTGCCCATATTGAACTCCAAAGTTTGATTTAAATCCTTCAAAGACATCAGAGACAAATGTTATTTGGATAACATATCCATATCTGCAATGAACTTGTATCTAATACCCCCAAGAGAGAAATTGAAATCTTTCTCCACTCCATGCTACATTTATTGTGAAAGATGCACATGATATACTTACACCTTACATTTCTATAGATGATACATCATTAGGTGAAGGTGCATCTCATGACATGTTTCAAATTTGTGATACTTTGTATACATTCCAAATGGCATACTTATCCATACTTTAAACTTATTATACCAAGCCTAGTTTTATTCACACTTTTCATGTCTTGTTTATACAACCGGTTCATTATGTGCCTCTATTCATACAAACATGATGTATGATAGACATTATTTCTCTCATAATACCCCCACCAAAATACACTTGGTATTTGTTATGTTCCTCAAAAAATTATAAGAACTCCTTAAATGAGATTTTAGAGTGCACAATTATTTCATATACTCTTACTTCTAAGATCTTTAAAGCTTCACTATTGCAACCAATACTTCAAGATAATGTCATAATGCTACTAGTGGATTTGGATTAAATAAATATGGATTTTTTTTTCTAGATGTGTTCCAAGTCGATTACTCTAACTTTCCATGATCTAAGGTAGCTACTAAAGGTTTCAACAACATCATACATGTAAGTGAAACATACTAGGGTTTTAAATGCATTATTTGCACAACATTGTTCATTATCCTCTTGGGACTCTAATTGCGTTTAGGACAAGGAGCCTATCACTTTTAAACTTAATGTAGGTGATTGTGAAAAGAATCCTAATGGTAGAGATTTTTTCCTGCTAACTCATGCTTTCAAAATACATGTTTGTCTTCTCCATATGTCATGCATTTCACTACAACATTTAAAAACTGAAATATGCCCCTCAATATTAACATTGTCATGCATAATTCATCCTTTATCAAAAGAAGCCTATCTTCTCTTGCATGTTGCCTCTCAAGAGTGTACATTCATTTGGCACAATATACTAAGTGTCACAGTCCCCTAAATTGATATTTTGAAAATATTTGACTGTCTTTACACTAGGGGAGAGGACCTAATAGTTATGCACCCTAATTTCACACTTCTCAAAATCCTACATGGAAATTTCAAAATCACTCCCAATTTTTTACAGTAGCTTACTTGGCAAGTCCCCTGCTTATAACTTTCATTTCAGGGTCACATCATCAAATATGATGCCACATCAACATTCTTTTTGTCAAGGTGTCCAAAAAGGCCCCCAAAAAAAGTGAGATCAATACTTGTGCATTCATAGTATGGGTAGTTGAGCGTTGATGTGGCATCATATGATTGGTTTTTGTTTTATATATTTTTTCTAGAAAACTCATTTTTAGTCATTACAAATTCTTCTAGATTAGTTATTAAAAATTCTTTCTAGATTAACATCATCTGCTAAAACTCATCTTTAGTCATTACAAATTCTTCTAGATTAGTTATTATAATTTTTTCTAGATTAACATCATCTACTAAGGTCATCTTTAGTCATTAAAAATTGTTCTAGATTGACATAATTTGATAAACCCTAAAATCTACCCTTTGTCCCATTCATCTAACCCTATTTGAATTTTAACCAAGTAACCCTAAAATTAACTCTAACCTATTTTCAATCGTACTCGACCCTGATTGATCTCTAACCATTGTTGAACCAATTAATTAAACCCTAATTAAATTGTAACCTTTACCTTACCTAGTTCTCTAAATTAATAAGGTCCTAATTTTAATCTTACATGTGTGTATGTGTGTACATACATGTACATACATGTACATATATGTATGTACATGTATGTGTATACATATGTATATGTATAAGTGTATACATGTACGAATGCATGTGTACATGTATGTATATACATATGTGTATGTACATGTATCTACATACATACATTTTATCTAAATTTATGTTTCTATAAACCCAAAATTGAAAACCTCAAATTTACAATTCACCATGTGTACATGTATGTATACATATATGTATATGTGTGTATGTATGTATGTACATATATGCACATACATGTGTGTACGTGTACATATATGTGTATGTGTGTATGTATGTATGTATGTATGTATGCATATATACATGTGTATGTGTGTATGCATGTATGCATGCATATATACATGTATGTGTGTATGTATGTACATGCATATATGTGTATGTGTGTATGTATTTATACATACACATGTGTATATATGTATGCATATATGTGTATGTATGGATACATACATATGTGTATGCATGTATGCATATATATGTGTACATGTGTGTATGTACATACATACATATGTATGTATGTATACATATGTATACATGTACATGTGTATGTATGTATGTATATGTACACATGTACATATATATATTTATGCATACATAAACATATAAATATATACATATGTCATGTGCATGTGTACATGTATGTATATATACATACATACATACACACATACACATATATTCATACATACATATATGTACACACATACACATATATGTACATACATACACATACACACCCACATGTATGTACATACATGTACACATACATACACATGTACACATGTACATGCACACACACACACACACATATATACATGTACACATGTATCAAGCCTCTTTGGAGTTGTCAATTTTCTTATGTTATCTAAGTTGTAGAAGGTGAACTATTGAACATAGAGATAGATATAACTTGAACTATCTCATTAGATCTATAAAGTTAAAAATGTTTTAGTTTTGAAAATTGAAAATTTTGTAATTTATTTATATATATATGTTTTAGTTATGAAATTTGATAAATTTGTTTAACATCATGTATATTTTGTTTTAATGATATGCAGATCTCTAGATTTACATACACACACAGACACACACACACACACACACACACACAAACACACACACGCATACACACACACACAAACACACACACACACACACGCACACACACGCACACACACACACACACACATATCTTGGTCGATTAGGGATCTCACCATTCCCCTCGTTTTGAGCAAGAAGCTCAAGCTAGAACAAATTTATATCAGGATAGTATTGCTAGATTAAAAAATGCTTTGAGATGTTTAGAACAAACAATTCACAACTCCCCCAATTTTGCTAATCGAGATAGATTAGTCATAATTAGAGACAATATTTATCGAATGATTGAAACAATTTGATCATTCAATCCTTATGATGATATCAACATTCAGTAGTTTTATTTTTCTCTTGCTAGGAGTGTTAGTGGCACATCGAAATGGAGAGATGTTGGAAAATTAGTTTAACAAGAAAATGTGTTTACCATGTTCCCTCATTATAGAGGACAAAATAGAATTAGAGGATATGTGGTTACACGGTGTGTAGATCCTCTTGTTGCGCCATTCATATACCTTAGATGGTCGAAAACATATCATAGATGGCCTCACAATGATGAGCTGCCACTATATTTTGTCAAACAATTATATGTAGAATTTCATTTATAGATGAATGTGGACTACACATCTTATCTTGAAGATGTTGGCCAAGGTAAAGGCTATTTTTCTGATAAACAACAGTTTAGATGCCCAAATTTTCCACCACCTGTGGACAAGAGGGCATTAGTTGGCCCAAAAATTTTGGTTTTACCAAAACATTTGGAATTGGTAGTAGCAGGGGAGTCAACAACATGCTCCACTCGAGGATAGATTTTGGATAGAATTACCTCTATTATGACATAGATCGATCAGTTGTCATCTGATCGAGTAGGTAGATACTTATTATGCCTATGGATCAACCTTCCTCCCACTGAGGCTACATTTGCATCTTATGATCATTTATTCATGCCAATCTACCTACTCCTTTAGATGTCGAGCATATGACCCAAACGACTTTGCATAATATGTGTAGAGTCTCAATTTTGGATTTACTAGCAACATATCAGGTCATCAGTGAGGACCATGGGATCACTCTTGACCATGTACATGGATTTATTAGACAATGATATACTGGTACATATACGAGCCATGGGGTGGCAACTTCAAAGGATATTCTACAATAGACTACAAGATCACATGCGCATAATGTTTCTATTGATCCTTTAGCTTGACCAAGTCATCAAGATGTTACAAATCATGTTGAGGTTATTGTGACACCTGATCTTGTCCATGGCACATATAGTCAACTTATTTTTGGCATTGATATTGCATATGGTACAAACCCCCTTGCGATGTCTTTGCATTCTCATGATCTTAGTGACATTGGCAGAGCCATTGATCAAGCATGACAGGTACTTGGATAATATATATATATATATATATATAATTATGTTCTAAAAATTTATGTATGTATACTTGCAATGTATTTTAAAGTCTAGTTGTTTAACTCCTGATTGAAATTGTGTACTTGAATTTTTTTAGCAGTATGGTAATTTTTTAGAGTTTGGAAATTTGGTGCATGATGGCGATCTCGTGTAGTATACAACTGAGGTACATTTAAATAATAAAAAATTAAATTACTAGATGTAAGTTTGAACACATTGAACTTTGACATTGTAAGTTTTAGATAATTTTACATATATGTACACATATATACATGTATTAAAAATAAAATTTAAACATGTGTGTACTTGAACTTGTGCAGGGCTTGGGATGAGGCTCAAGACATAGATCAGGAGAGTTTGGATTGAGACATGGATCCACACATCTTGGATCAGGAGAGGGATTGTGATATGGATCGAGGGAGAGATCGGGCCAGAGATCTGATGATTCTATTCATACTAGATATCCCTCTCTTTGAGATATTTTATAGTATTATGGTTTGAGATCAGATTATTATGTTGGACACTTTTTTATGATTTAAATCACATTACATAAATTTATGTTTTATTGAATACACTTGTTATGATTTACATCACATTCATAAATTTATGTTTTATGGTTTGAATAGGTTTGTTATACACATTATTATGGTTTGAATACTTGTTACATCTATTTACATCGTGCATTATTATGGTTTTTTTTATTTAGCAAGTTTGTACCTTTATTTAAATTTATTATGGTTTTAACATTTGTTGTACATCTATTTACATCGTGAAATCAAAATTTTCGACTATCTAATGGTTGTTATTTGTAAATTTGAAAAGATGGATGCACAATTAATTTTGAATAGAAATGAATTTGTCTTTAAAATAAATAGGTCAAGAAATAGAAATAATTTGAATGCAAATATATAAGTTCTAGGTCAATTGGACTAAGAGATTCAATGCTATATTTAAGTGGAATATAAAAATGCAATTGGAAATAGATGATAACCTGCATTCTTAGCTCTAAATGTTCATTTTTAAAGTCACTCTAGGTTAAGTGTAAATTGTGCATATATCATGCTATATATGAACTTAAGAATTCCATATAATCTAATACACATGAATTTGAATGTGTATGCAAAGAATTCAAAGTAGATCAATCCACATAATTACCAAAGATCCCATTACATGTGGTCTCAAGCTATAAAAATTGGTTATTGGTTTTTTTCTTCTACATACTTCTCCATATTATAGGTCCATTTAGGATAATAAAATATAATGCCAACATTAAGAATCATTTGATGAAGTAATTAGGCCAAGCTCTTTGGATTATGGCATTCCAATTGTGCCCACACCTAAGAGAAATACAACATGGAAAGTTTGCAAAAATACCATGCACTTAATAAATTTTTAGTGAAAACATGTTTCACCTGGCATGCATTAATAAACTCTTAGACGAGCTCCATGGGACATACTACTCCAATAAAATTAATTTATTAAGTCAAGATATCATCATATTATGATACAATTAGAATAAATCTAGAAGGCCATATTTAAGAATTAAGGACTATATGTGTGGATGGTTATTACTTTAAATTTGACCCACTCTAGAATAAGTATGCACCTGATGATGACATCCTACATTCTCTCACTAAATTCCTCATAATCATCTAATTGGATGACATTGTCATTTAAAAAAATATGTGAGATGGACATGTGCAACATTTATAATAACTGTTGGAAATCCATATTATAATTGTGTGATATTTATTTTCATTCCTGAGTGTTATTTTAGGTCTAGAGGGACCCCTTGGGACCTCAACAAGAGCCAAAATATTTGATAATATTAGTCAAAGGATAAAGAGTTGAGTATAATTATATGGTCATTTTTGTCTCTTTTGGGCACTTCTTGCATTGTTTTGATTAATCGGGAAAAAAGGGTTTTGAAGGGACCTGAAACCCTTTACATTAGAAAAGACAAAATGTTGCTAAACATATAAACCATAGAGTACCATCAATGAACCAACAAAAAGGAAACTAAAGCAAAAAGAGTGCTAACCAAGATAAATAATAGTGAACCAACAACAACACTCAATAGTGTCAAAACAACAAAACAAAAAAAGACCACCTACCAACCAGAAGAGAAAAAATAACAAAGCTACCATTAATTCATGTTGCTTAAGGTATTGGCCACCTCAAGCTCCTAGATCCTGTGTAGGTCAATCATTTTCAGCAACTCCTTCTCCTTGGCATCGAAATATCTTTTCCTATCAACCAACCCTTTATATGTAGGGACTTTAGTGTAATATTTGACACCCTTCTTTCCTTTTCCTTTAGCTGTGTACTCCATAAGCTCAGAGAAGTACAATTGGTCCTCTCTTAAATCACTGATCTTTTTAAACAAGACCTCCAGGGAGTCTACATTATTTTTTTATCGAGATATGACACATGCAACAAATTTTTAATGTTTGTATTGGTTCTTACAACCTTTTCTTCCAACCCATCCAACCTTTCATCACACCAGGATTTGAAATCCTATAGTGACCCTTCAATGTCTACAATCTTGTCAATAAGAATGTCTGACAATTTTTTTGGCACATTCTTCATGTTTTCCTTCAAACCCCTAATTTTAATATCCACTTTGTTGAACTCCTGCAGAGTCCACTAGGCAAGTTTAAACATACTTGTGGCCCCAACCCTAGCCATGTCAAGCAACTAAAAAATTGAGGAAGATTCATCATCTAAATATAAAAAATCCTCAAAGAGGGGTCTATCTTCAAGGGCTTCGCCTTAGTTTTCATCCCCTCTGGGTCCTCTTCACCCTTGCATTGCATCATCTGGTACATTTTGGGCCAGAGATTTCTCAATATTACCCGCATTAACCCTAGTAGCCTTCTCCTCCTCTAACACCTTTGCATCTTTAGACAAAACATTAGAAACCTGGCTCTTTAACTTAACAATCCTCCTGGACGATCTCCATGGCTGGTCTCTAGCCTTTGAGTTGGGTAGGTTCTACTTCAAACCCTCCTTACCAGGTACATCAGTCTCACCTCGGCTAACAACCAACTCCACCTTCCTGGGAGAAAAATATTTCGAACCCACCTCCATATCTTCGCTATTAGAGAGAATGATGCACTTAGGCACACAACTAAATTTAGGACAACTCTTCTTCCTTTTCTTGGAAGAGGTGGCCTCGTGGGATTGAGGACCCACCTCTTCCTCTCCAACCCATTCATCCTCTTCATCATTGTTGGTGTCTGAACCAGAGGAATCTGACCCATCAGTCGAAGTCTTTTCCTTATCCAAAATGGTTGGGGACGGGATGAGAGATTTTACATGCTCCATAATCAAAAGGATAAGACCCTCATGGAGGATCAGGGTCTTTCTATTTTTTAAATGGGGAAACATCAAAATGTCCAAAGATGACAGTAAGAAGAAAGGAAAAGAGACATATAGCCCGTGCTTGAAGTGATTTAACAGAGTGAAGTGGTGTCCTAGAATTGCAGTAAACCTACCTTCCAAAGTCACATACTGAATTATAACCTCAACCACCTTCGCCCAAATTTTCTTAAGTGACTGCACTCATAACCCCAACTCTCCATTTTCACTAACTTCTTCTGCTCATCATCCTTAAAGAACTGAGCCATCACATCCTCATTACTTTTCTTGTCCTTAAAAAACTTGCAACCTACCATCAACATCCCTGTCACAGTAGCAACCAACTCCTCATTCGACTCCACTTCTAGACCTTTGATTTGAAGCTTCCTATTATGCCAGCAAGAAACAAATTCCACCAACGCATTGGAGTCATGGCCATGAAGACATTCGAGGAACAATGTAAAGTTTCCATGGCGTAGAATCTTCCATAGTTTTTCATTCTTCCTCAAGCTCGCACAAGTATGCGACTCTATTCTACTTCTATTGATTGGACTAAACTGTGCTCTTAATTCACTTTTAAAATAGTTTTGATTCAAGTTCTTGGAAATGGTCTCCTCAGTTTATCCTAAAGTGTCAATCTGGGAATGTAGGCTTCTGAACCATGTTGTGGAAATATGTCGAAGAGTTGCAATTAATAAACCAAGGGTTGATGAATGCAAACTAATGTAACCTGTATTTAAATAAAATTCCAATTGGAAAACTTCCTGTCACAAACGTGACATGAACCCACAAAGAAATAATTCTGCAACAAAAACAAATTACTGATATACAATAGAACATAATTGAAACTCTATGAAGAAGAATAAAGAATATAATAAAAACAAAATCAAAGGTGTTGATTGTGAAATAGATTATCTATTCCATGTTTAGCTCTTTATAATTCTTTCCTATATTACCAAACTGTTCTCAACATTCATAATAACTAATTTGTTCAAACATACATACCAACAGATGTTGAATGAATCAATAAAGATCATAACAATAGGAATTAATACAAAATGAATTACACAGATGCAGTAAATGAAAAATTCATAAATGAGAATCAATCATATAACACAAAAAATCAAATCAATCAAATAACTATACAATACACATTACCACACATATGAATCTAACGCTGAGATCGCCAACAACTGAGGAAGTGGGCCCTGCTTGCGCTGGTTATTGAATGACGGAGCTCACAAACACGAATCTAGTCCATGCCAATTCTCATTTAACATAATTACTTAGACAATAAAATGTCCATCTTCTTATTTCAAAAGTCGTATTTCTTAACTATATATTATATCCCCATTTTCATCATGCATACATATATATATATTGATCATACTATAAACAACATATAGGTTTGTTTGTTTGTTTGGCCTTTCGGCCACTCACAAACAAGAGTCTAAAATCGATAAAAGGCCACATGCCACTTTTAACACTAAATCAAAACAAATTTAACTAAAATAACAAGTCTTAACAAAATCTTGCTGATTTCACTTCATTAATTCCTTGAGGTCCTCCCATTTGTAACAACCTTCAACTTCCTTTCGAACTATCTCCTACCATTTGGACACAAAACAATCAGATTTATCATGACTTTAAGTAATTTATTAATCCCAACTTCTTTTCCCTATTTTATTAAATATTAAGATTCCTTCAACAAATGGTGACAAGAATAGGGACAGGGACACATATAAAAAGGAAATTATAAGGTAAAAATAGTGGACTTATTCTATACTTGTTATTTTCCCCCAGCTGGACATTTTGCATGTCCCTATGCAAAGGTTACAAACCCAGTAGAGTTGTGAGTTTCTGCAAAGTGCCTTTGAATTCATCAATCCACTATTGCCGCATTGCTAGAACCTTTTGTTCATGTTCCTAGATAGTCATATGTGAAGTTGTTATTCTATCAAATTCAGCCCCGAGTTCTCCCATTTCCTTCACTTGAGAATTGATAGTCAAATGAACTTCTTGGAGCAAACCATGCAAAGTCTAGTTTTCTACCCGTACTTTGGTCAATTCCTTGTTCAGATCATGTAATTATTTTTCTTTCATACTTAAAGGAGGGTCTTCTTCCTCAAATTATTCTTCAACTTCAAGACTTCCAAATTGAAAACTCACATTCACATTCTCAATAATTTCATCCATCTTTTCTTCTTCCTGGGGGTCAAGAGAAAATGGTGCATCTTGCTCTTCGTGGACAATGTCTTCTGCTTCTACCAAAACTTGTGTTTGAGGGTTATTATCAATACTATCCATTGGTTCCTCCAGAACCTATTCTTCATTTTATGGGGCTGCCTCTTTTTCAACTTCCTGTTCTTGGTATATTCCAGACGGCTTCACAACCCTAGTATCTTTTGTTTGTTCTAGCTAAATTTTAGCTGGCTCATTCTCCAAGTCAATGCTGGGAGAGTCTTCTGGAGACTCATCGGCTTGTTGTCTAGATTCATGTTCTTTTTCTCTCTGACATTTTTCTCTACTAAATTCTCTGTGAAATTTTCCCTGCTTCCCTGAAACTTCAGATAAAACCTCTATTTCCTCATACCCCAACACATTACCAGCTACCTAGGCTAGGTTATCTAACTTATTTAAAGCATTTGACTTGTGTTTTCCATTCCTCTCACCAGATTGACTAGTGGGTGTCGGCTCCAAGGATTTATTTTTCTCACAACTTTCCTCACTGAAAGGCGAGGGTTTTGACTTGTTGGACTTTGAGGCATCTCTCTTTGTGGCACTTCTGGTTGTTCTTCTTCTAGGTCTTGGGTTTTGTATCGAAGACTCACCAGGGCTTCCCTTAGTTTTCTTGTCACTAGCTTTCTTAGGTGTTTTATCAGAACCAGACTCCTCATCCTTAGAGGGTCTAGCATCCTTGTCATCCTAAGAATGGAAAAATGAATCCCAATCACCAAGAGGAGTCAACAAATTTAATTCCTGGACTACAATTTTTTTTATTAAGCCATGGTGAGACAAACAATGGGGTTTGTCGCTTCTAACTATTTTAGACATTCATTGCAAAGATTGATACATAAAGTATGGGATATTAATCAACAACCCTTGCCGTAAATGCAACATTAATCTGAAATTTTGAGCAAAAACATACTGAAATCTCCCTTCACAAGTAAAATATTGAATTATGTACTTGGTGACTTCCCTCCAATTCCCTAGTAAAGATTGTAGCTTGGTACCCTACCCGAAAACCATTTCTATAGATTCTCCTCTCTGCAAAAATTTCTTCCGTGTTGGTTGTAACTTCGTGGACTACTTAAATGTCTTTGGAAAATATGGTTCTCCGCTCAACGGAAGTCCAAAAACTTCCACAATGGTTTCCATTGTAACTATGATATCGAGCCCACAAATAGTAGCCTTTTGGTTGCAAAAATTATTGGTGAATTTCAGCAACACCCTCTCATCAAACCCTCAGCCATTTGAAGTAAGTATCCCAATGAGCCTTCTAAAAATCTACATATGCCTCGGCATGCATTTTCAAATTTTGCATGGTGATGGGCTCATGCCATGAACGCTGACCTCTCAGCATGTTCACATGAACTCACTATAACTTGATACCAGAAATTGAGGGAATATGGCTTCCCAAGAGATGGTGTTAACAATTAGATTTAGCAATGAATATTTGGCTACGAGATGATAACAAGTATAGTAAATGAGAGGTTTTAATGCAAAAATAATGGTGATGATAACCCTCAGAAGAAATGATGACATGGAAAACCCTTCCCCCCAGCTGATTGGTTGAACCATCCACGGGGCAAAGCATCACTTGATAGAAGGAAAAACATAATAGAAAATAAAACAAAGAAAGAAAGAGAGAAAAATCCATTATCAATTACCACGATCACCAAAAGGTATGTCACATGCTCTGAAATAATGCAAAAGATTGGAAATCTGCAAAGACGTAACCAGAAAGAAGATCAATGTGACAAGCAAGAAACTGTACTGGAATAATGACAGCCACCGAGAGAAGATCATGTGAAAGGGACAGTGAAAGAGTAATAATGAAAGGATAGCAAAGGGATACAGTAGATGGAAACGTCAGAATGGTTGAGAGAAGATGATGGCGGCATGACAACAAGGTAGAGCAATGATAAGATGAACGGAAAACAAAGCAACATGCAAAAAGGAACTGGCGAACACTTGTAAAAAGCAATGAGCAAAAGCAAAAAGGGAATACCACTTCCTAGCAAAGAAATGACAAGATTCAGAGCCAGAAAGGAGAGTTCCTACACCAAAAAGAAGAAGATATGGTTGATTGGGAAATGGTTGTTGGCTAAAAGCCACAAAAAACCATGGTAAAGGTGGATAGGAGAGACATGGAAAAGACAAGAAAATGGACAAAAGGATCTTGGTAGAGAAAAGGACAAGAGTGTAATTTTATCCTTTTCTTTTTTTTTTACGATAATAGACTGCCGGTTGCTCTGTTTTCAATCGATTACTGCCTGGTAGCGTCGAAAAATTGGTTTTCACTACGAGGTTTATTAAACAGATAATGCTTTTTGGATTCTAGTTTTCGAACATTAACTGGCCAACAATGCCCAAAAAAGGGTTTTCAATGTTGGATCTTGAATTTTTTCTTTTTTTCTTTTTTTTTAGTATTTTCTTTTTGTTTTTTCTCTTTTTTATTATTTGTGATATATATGATCAATCTCAAAGGAGACCAAAAGGAACAACAATAAGTTCATGTTCCATCACGAGAAAGAAATCTTCCTTTGAAAGAGGCTTCTTGGTTTAAGGCAGTGGCCATTAACAAGGAGATTTCTTCGTTTAGAGTCCACTGTACAGAGATGAACAACACCATTATCATATATTGTTCGAATCTTGTAGGGTCCTAGCTATCAGGTGTGAAACTTCCCTCTGAAGTCCTGAAAGCGAGAGTCATATAAAAGCACCCAATCACTAGGTTGAAATGATCGTCGGCGAATGTGAAAATCGTGCCATAAGGCACGTTGTTTCTAAACAACCTCAGAGTGAAAGAGTGCTTCCTGGCGCAAATCATCTAAGGAATGTAGTTGATCAATCTGTGCCTTTGTGCATTAGAAAGATTCATACCCAACTGAAGTGCAGTGGGAAGAGTCTTTACCTTAAACTCAATGGGAAGGATTGCCTTCTTTTCATAAACAAGTTCATAAGGGGTCAATCCAGTGGTGGTCTTCCACGTTGTTCGATAGGCCCACACAACTTTGGGAAGCCATGTAGCCCAATCATGCCTATGAAGTGCAACTATCTTGGTAAGAATATTTTCGATCTCTCTATTGGTGTCTTCGACTTGTCCATTGGCCTAAGGGTGATAGGGTGAAGACTTGCGATGGTGAATCTCATATTCGCAAACCAAGGCAAAGATGAGCTCAAAGGTGAACTATGGTCCTTGATCTGTGGTTATTTCCCAGGGTACACCAAAAATTGTAAAAATCTCAGAATACAAGAAATCTTCTACCTTTGCATCTCTAGAATTCTTGAGAGCTACCACCTCAACCCACTTGGTGACATAATTGGTGCATACAAGGATATACTCCTTGTTTCATGAGGGTGGATTGATTGGGCCAACAAAATCAAGGCCCCATTTCTCAAATGGCTCGATAGAAAATTGAGGGTGCAAAGGCATCTCATCTGATCATGTAGGTCAACCCATTCGCTGACACTTGTCACAATGATGAGCATAGCACCTAAAATACTTGTGGATTGTAGGCCAATAGTATCCTATAGTGAGATTTTTTTGGGCAGTTCTTTGAGCAAAAAAGTGTCCCCCAGATGGCTATGTATGACATGCATGAAGTATATCGAAGACATCATATTTGCATACACAATGTCAAATGGTATTATCAATGCCAGTGCGGAAGAGTAATCCATTGATCCAGGAATACTATCCACTAAGTCCAACCAACTTCTGCCATTCTCGCGAAGAGAAGTGTGGTGGAAACCTGCATGTGACTAGATAGTTTGCAATATAAAAAAACCACAAGCTCTTTGTGGATATGGAAAAGAGGTGTTCATCTGGAAATGCATCGTTGATTGGAGAGGGTTCAGTGTTTGAGTGTTGTAATCTGGACAAAAATTCTACAACCACATTTTCTTGACTAGGCTTATCAAGTATAGTTATATCAAACTCTTGAAGTAAAAGTAACCATCTAATGAATCTACTAGTTACCACAAGTTTATTCATTAAAAACTGTATTGTCGAATGATCTGTGTGGAGAAACACTTTATAACCAGTAATATAATGCCAAAATTTATTAATTGCATATACAACAACTAAGAATTCTTTTCTAGTTACCGTGTAATTTACCTTAGCCCCTGTGAAATTCTTGTTGATGTAGTAAATAGAGTAGAAGATATTATCCTCTTTTTATCCAAGCACAACTCCCATCGAGCAATTTGAAGCATTTGTATGAATATGAAATGGAAACTCCCAATTTGGACCTCGTAAAACTGGTGTGGTTACAAGCTTTGTTTTGATGGCCTCAAAGGTTTCCTTACACTTAGGTGTCCAAGAGAAAGTAACATCTTTAACAAGAAAAGCAAACAAAGGAGAAGCAATTTTACTAAAATTTTGAATAAATCTTCGGTAATACCCTGCATGACCAAGAAAAATACGAACATCTTTTTGACTAGAAGGTGTGGGAAAATCTTGGATAATTTGGACCTTTTTAGGATCCACTTGTATACCTTTAGAGGAAATGTAATGGCCAAGAACAATTCCTTCAGTCATAAGCATATGGAAATTTTCATGACTTAATGACAAATTAGTATCTATACAATGCCTAAGTACTTTTTCTAAATTTGCCTTGGCCTCCTCACAAGTATCACCATGAACAATAAAATCATCCATATACACCTCCACACAGTCATTGACAATATCTACAAAAATTCTTAATACTACTCGCTGAAAAGTAGCAGGAGCATTAAATAAACCAAATGGTAAGACTCGATAAGAAAAAGTCCCCCAAGGACAAGTAAAATTAGTTTTATCTTGATCTTCCACTGTGATCCGATTCTGATTGTAACCAGTGAATCCATTCAGAAAAGAAAAGAATTTCTTACCTGCAAGAGTATTCAACACTTGATCAATAAATGGTAATGGAAAATGATATTTCTTAGTAGATTTATCCAATTCTTTATAATCCACGCAAATTATCCATTTACCATTTTTCTTAGGAACTACAACTAAAGGAGAAACCCATTGACTATTCAAAATAGGATATATAAACCTAACATTTAACAGTTTTTGTAATTCCTCCTTAACTATTTCACACAAAGTAGGATTAAGCCAAAGTTGCGGTTGCCTAATTGGATGACTCCCTTCTTCAATGTAGATACAATGGGTACATGTATCAGGATGAATGCCACACATATCTTGGTATTCCCAAGTGTGCATATTTGTTTGTTCTAAGCATGGCAATAAGGTCTTGGATTTGTTTAGAGGTTAATTATGGATTAATTTTGAGTGTACGATTAGAAAAAAATTCCATAGCTTCAGATTGTATGGGTATGTTAATGGCTAAGGCTTGAAAAATAGGTGGCCTATCAGAAAATAAGAATGAACCATACAAGCAATTATGAGGTAGCAATTGATGCAATGTGATAAAATATTGGATAGATTGTGAACTACCAACCAATGGAAAATTCCCAAAAGGACATTGAGTATTTATACCTGAATGAAGGACCATATTTTCAAAAATTTCATCAGATGTATACCTGTTAAGAAGAAAATTAACAAGAACATTATCCTCAGTAGGTTCCTCCATATCTAGGGCTTTATCAATTGTTAAAATTGGCAATGTCTCATCTAAGTCACTATCAATCCAAACTGGGTCATCTATTTCCAATAAAGGTTGTGCTGGTGACTATAAAGTCAATTGTTTCTTGTGATTTCCATTAGAAATAACCATGTTCCCTGATCGAAAATTAATAAAGGCATCCACAGTTGCTAACCAAGGTCATCCCAAAATTAGAGGGTATCCCCCTAGCTTAATTTTTGGCTGCAAAATCACAAAGTCAGTCAGATATTCCCATGAATCAATAGAAAGAATTACATCCTCAATTACTCCTTTAGGCTTAACCAAAGATCCATCTTCCATTTGAAGAACTGTAGGAGTAGGCCTAAGTCCTTCTGATGACAATTTTTCCTTTGTTTGATTTTTCATTACATTAATCGCAACACCTAACTCCACAAGAGTATTAGGAATACTTACTTTACCAATTGTTACCTTAATGAACAAACTCCCTGGATCAAAATATTTTGGAATGTTAAATTCCCAAGCATAAGATCTGCCAATTGTCCAATGACTTGAACAGTTTTTGGATCTTGCTTCTTTTTCTGCTTCCGAGTACAAAGTTCATGAACTATTTTTGTGTAGATTGGAATATCCTTGATAGCCTACAACAAAGGAATTTTGATATTAAAATTGCGTAATTCATTAACAAAATCAAAATCAGATTGAAAATCCTCCCTTTGTGTTGGTTCAGGTTGAAATCTTTCAGAAAAAGGAGGTTCCTTAGTTGGTTTTGGTTCTGATTCTTTATTAATTTCCGTAATAGTGGGCCCCAAAAGAGCCTTCCCTGACCTCAATTGGGCTCCATCTATCTCTAATGTGTTTATGGGATAAGTGGAGTAACTTATTGTCTCATTGTTATACACTGGCTAAGTCGCCTTATTATTGGGGTTGGGATTTGGTTGGGTTGACATAGATGTAGGTCTTGGTGGTTGTGGTGGATGATTTGTTGGATTTATAGGTTGAGTATTCAAAGATGGAAAACCTAGAAGTTTTTGTGACTGATGGTATGGATTAACCATAGAAGGTGGTGGAAATTGGAATGGTTGTTGTTGATATGTTGATGGTTGTGGCAGTTTTAGCCTCCATGCCTATTGCCACGGTTGTGAAGTATATGGATATTGTGGCATCCGCTGAGGGTATGGGGGTTGTTTCCATCCCCCATTCCATCCAGATTGGTAGGAGTTGGATTTACTAGGTCTTGAAACAAAATAATCATTCATCATACTAGGGTGCATTTCCCGTGGTGGAAAAGATCGCCTAGGGGCCATGTAATAAACAGGTTCCTCAAAATATTCCATTTTGGGCATTCCTGTAGGAAAAGGTTTCAGCGTGGAGGTCTTACTAACCTCTTCTAGGGATGAAAAATTTGTCCTATTTTATGGGAAGTCCTCACTACCATGCTTTTTGCGACATATTGGAAAAAACACAGCTAAAGCCTTGTCAACTTCTCCTTGCTTTCTACGGGTGTAAAGAGTATCTATTTGTTTCCCCATATGATTTATGAAATCTATTTTAAGGTCTTCAATTAAATTTCCTATTTCCCTCTTTGTGATACCTGTCATATTATTTGTGGTATAAGGTTTACTTGGATAAATCCTTCCCGTATGTCGTGACCTCGAATAGTTCCTGCAAATATCACAAATATTAGTAAATCCCATTTTAGAGATATTTCCTTTTCCTATTAAATTCAATGCTTCCATAACATCATCTCTTATACCCCTAAGAAATAACATTTTAATAGTATCATCATTTAGTTCCTCCTGACGAGACCGTTAAAGACTAAACATAAAACGTTAAAGGCAGTCTTCTATGGACTCCTCTTTTTGAGTCATGTGGAAAATCTCATCCCAAACCTCCTTTGTTTTGCAATATTATTGATACTTGTTCAAGAATAGTTCTTTCATGACTTCCCACGCTCTGATATTCTGAAGGTTCATAAACCATCACAAAGCAACATCCTTCAATGTAGTTGGAAATAGTTTGAGTTTTCGTGCATCATTTTGGTAGTCATAACTGTGGCACAACACATCAAATTCAAACAAAAACATATCAGGATCTTCTACTGAAAGACCACAAAAAATAGGTACAACAGAATGAGGAATATTCTTCATGGGGGCATCTCTCCTAGGATTTTTGATTGAAAACTCGAAAGTAATCAGATTATTGTAGGATAATGCCCTGTTATGATTTTTGTTCTCATTATTGTTGTTTTTGGGATCCATAACTTGAAATGCCCAAGGAGTAAAATAAGTTTCAAAGGGCTTGTGACCTTCTTCAACGAATGGACCAGCTCCTCCGTAAGATTCTTTGAGAATTTGTTCAACCTTTTTGCATAAGATTTTGGAAGAGCTTAGTTGGGTATTTGCAGGTGTTTGGACAATAGTGGTCTCAATAGCACACTTCTCTAGATCAGGTTCAGGTAATTCTAATAAAGGTAATTTAGCTTTCACTTCCTCCTGAGTTGAGCTACTTTCCTTAATAAGTGCTTTTGACTTATCTTGCAATTCTTTAGGTTGCGGCCTCTCAATGATGGTGTTGACTTAGTTTTGGTTTTTGCGGTTGTGAATTACTTCCCTTCTCTTTCCTAATGAATCTTCCCTTATTATCTCTATTACGATTCATGCACCTAAACGACCTATGGAAAAGAAAACTAAGGATAGTTACCCAAACAAAATGAACAGTTGTGTGGAATTTTTCCTTAACACAATGTTCCTAACTTAGTTTACTAAAAATGCAGGTCTTTAACACCGTCCCTGACAACAATTCCAAAATGATTGGACTAAACTATGGTCTTAATTCACTTTTAAAATAGGTTTGATTCAAGTTCTTGGAAATGGTTTCCTTAGTTTATCCTAAAGTGTCAATCTGGGAATGTAGGCTTTTGAACCATGTTGTGGCAATATGTCGAAGAGCTGCAATTAATAAACCAAGGGTTGATGAATACAAACTAATGTAACCTGTATTTAAACAAAATTCCAATTGATAGACTTCTTGTCACAAACGTGATAGGAGCTCGTAAAGAAATAATTCTGCAACACAAATAGATTATTAACATACAACAAAACAAAATTGAAACTCTATGAAGCAAAATAAAGAATATAGTAAAAACAAAATCAAAGGTGTTGATTGTGAAATAGATTATCTAACTATTCCATGTTTAACTCTTTATAATTTTTTCCTATAGTACCAAACTATTCTCAACATTGGCAATAACTAATTTGATGAAACATACATACCAACATATGTTGAATGAATCAGTAAAGATCAGAACAACACAAATTAATACAAAATGAATTACACAAATGCAGTAAATGAAAAATTCATAAATGCGAATCAATCATATAACATGGAAATCAAATAACTATAAAACACACACTACCACACATATGAATCTAAAGTTGAGATCACCAACAATTGAGGAAGTGGGCCCTGCCTTCGTTGATTATTGAATGATGGAGCTCACAAACACGAATCTATTCCATGCTAATTCTCATTTAACAAAATTATAGAGACAAAATAAAATGTCAATCTTCTTATTTCACAAGTCTTATTTCTTAACTATATATTATATCCCCGTTTCATCATGCATACATATATATATGTTGATCATACTATAAACAATAGATAGATTTTTTTGTTCATTTGGCCTTTCGACCACTCACAAACAAGAGTCTAAAATCAATAAAAGGCCACATACCTGTTGATGGTTAAAATGACACAAACAACATTAAAACAAAATATTGTTACTCTATTTCTCCTGAAAAAGAAAGACAACATGTAGTAGCCTAACTCCCAAGGTCCTGGTAGTTGGTTCTCAACTGGTCTGATGCCACTCAATTGGTTCATGCAACTGTAATGTTCAAGGGGCCTGTGCTAGTAATAAAAGATTCAAGCAATGACTCTTTTTATCGAAGTAGCTCCTGTAAATCAATGGGTTTTAAATAAAAGAAAAAAAGATAGAACAAAGGTGTAAACCAGTAAGTATGAATCAAATTTATCTAGTATCTGGACATATACCTTCAACAATGAATGTTTCCTAACAAATCATCAAACCATAAGATGACACAATCCATAGCATAATCTATATCACTGCATACATTTTAGGTGCTTAATTAACTTCACAATTACTCTTCACAAATATTTCAAGGGTTTTCAAAACAACACACATTCATTCATCATCAAGGTTATAGATCAACATACTTTTTAATAACTTCAACTCAATGACAATCTAATAAGATAATCCTTAAATCTGATTCCTTCAAATGACTTTCATCATTCAAGAAACTCTTATGTTTAGCACAATCACTACATACAAATAGATTATAACTTATCAGCCTTATCAAACAAACAATTTAATTCTAAATACCATATTTCGAGAAAACCTATAATTCTATTAACTATAAAAGATCAAGTACAATGTATCTCTGTAAAATCACTACAAAATTCTATCTCCTAGCATTAGGTAAGCCAATCCAATTCTCAATTAGCCGACCTTTACAATATGATACCCCTTGGGTATTTATAGATATACAAGAAGTCCGAACTTCACTTCCATTTTAGGCTTTCCCCCTTTTTACGAACAACAACTTTCTTGGAAACTCAGATCAATTTGATCTTGAGTTCTTACATTAGACGTTCAGTTTAACTAAAAATAGAAGAAAAGAAAAGAAAAGAAGTCATGCACCCCCAAGACTGTCAATGTCGTATGCATGCAACATGCAAGGAAGATAAAAAAATAATCATGCATGCAAAGCTGGATCTGCCATGCACTCATCAAAGCTGGTGAAGACTTGATGTAAAGTATCCATCTCTAGCCCATCAATCCAGTCATCTTCAAATTTAATCCGATCCAACTCAGCTGCAGCAAACTCCTTCATACTTTACACCTTTGTCAATTCTCTTCCTGCAGCTTTTACTTCCTCTTTAACATCCATAAACAGATCCAACATTGACTCTTCTCCATCATCCTCTTTTTGCATGAGTCCTCTGAATATTTCATCCCACTTTTCCTTTATTTTCTTAAAAGGCATGCCCTCTTTCGTAAATGCATTTATATCTAAAATAATGGCAATAATTGCTTCTAACTCTTCCAATTTCTCAGTCAAATTATTAACAATCTCTTGAGTTTCATCTTTATGCTTACATAAAAAGTCAGTTCTAAACCGAAGTATACGAGAAGTCTTCTCCACAAAATCTTTGTTATCATCCTCAAGTATAAATTGTTGTAGAAGAGTTGTTAGAGGCAATTCACTTACCTTTTCTAACTTTTGACTATATTATTTATACTCTTCTTCTTTAACTAACCTTTCTGTGTCCTTGTAGGCTTCAAAACCCTCTACCAAAACTTCACCCACTTCTCGGTTTAACTTGTCTACCCATCGGTCTACCATCTCTGCCTTGCCCTTCACCTGTACCAAATCATCTACCTCCTTTTCGCTTAACAAAATAGGAGTCTCAATGGTTTTTACCTGTTGTGATCTTGGAGAGGAGACACTCTTCAAGAATGAATGTAGCTGATCTAATTGAGCTTTTAGCTCATCCTTCTTTTGCTTGTCTTTGATCATTCTTCACTTGGTCGTTGAAGCCACCACATCAATCAAATTCATTTGCTGATTTCTAGTGGGTCTTCCCAAATTGACTGTACTCAATTGATAGTCTGTCAGCTTCATGTCCCCTACCTCCTTTTATGTCATTAGCATGGCACATTCAGCAACAATTTCTCCTTTGTCTGTGAGTCGGGTAGAATATAGAACTTTAGCCTTATTCCTAGGCTTTTCCTGCTCTATCCCCTTCATCATATCCTCCCAATTGAGAGGTTGTGGAGGTGTTCTTTCCCTTTTTTGCAGGTCCAATTTTAACCATGTAGGAGTAGTTGGAGCAGTAGTCATCATAGAGGAAGAGGAAGTAATAATTGTAGAAGGTGGCTGCATACTCACTTGAGATTGGGATTCAACCCCTGCTTTCTCTTGTTGTTCTTATAGTATATGCATTTGCACGAGTCTTTCAACCTCTTCTCTATCCTCATGTTCTTGTATTTTCTTATCTTCTTCTTCTTTCCTCAAGCTCTCTTCCTCCAACTGATTTCTCTCTACTCTTTCCT
Organism: Sequoiadendron giganteum; assembly: GCA_007115665.2. NCBI lineage: Eukaryota > Viridiplantae > Streptophyta > Pinopsida > Cupressales > Cupressaceae > Sequoiadendron > Sequoiadendron giganteum. The sequence continues at coordinate 585,963,512 of CM021103.1, read as the reverse complement.
TTTCCAACCTTTTCTTTTCTAATTCTTCCTTTTCTAGAGCCTCCCTTTCTAATTTCTCTTTTTCTAAGGCTTCTAAATTTTCCCTTTCTAACCTTTTTGCCTCCAAAATATTAGGTTTTTCAGCTTCTGCTTCTTCTTCCTGTTGTTTCCTAATAAGCTCTTTGGCCTCTTTTTCCTTCCTTATCTTTTCTACCCCTTCCTCTTTTTTTCGAGCTTCCTCTACAAGTTTCAACCTAGCAACCAAGATTTCCTTTTCTCTCCGGTTTCTTGCTTTCTCCTCCTCAAGATCATGGATCTTTTTTATCAACTCTAACTTATCATTTTCTGCTTTAACTTTAAGCTCTTGTTCTCGTTGCCTCCTTTGCTTCTCTACTTCATCATCTACTGCCTCAATTTCAACTTGTTTTGACTGTAATTGTTGCTGGCGAAGTAGAGCATTAGCTTGTACCTTTGCATCCATTTCTTTTTGTCTCTCCGCTGCAACCCTTGCATCAGAATCTCTTGTTGCATCTTCAAACATCTTCCATTGTTCTTCTTGTATCAAAATCTACTCAATACTCTGCTCTAGAGACATGTTTTCTTGCAAATCCTTCTCTGATAGAGTTTCATCTGAATCTGTCTCAACTTCCAAAATTTCCTCCACTTCTTTTCCCTTAGCAGCTTCAGCCATGCTATGAAGTGCTCCTTCCTTAACTTCTTTACTCTTTTTCCTTGTAAGTGGGACTTGTGCAGATGACTCACCCAATGTAGGTGTAGAAACAATAGATCCTACTAGAACATCTCCTTCTGGTGCTCCTTCTTCATCATCTACCACTTCAAGTTCTATTTCTTCAATGTCCGGAGGAAGGAATTCTAATGGCTCCTTGGGAGGTGTCTTTCTCTTGATTCTCTTATATCCTTTGGCCTTTTTAAGAACCGGTCCTTGGGGAGCTTGAGTTCTCATCATTAACCATTATATACTCCTATCCAAGACTATCCTTCCAATCTTCTTGATGTCAACTATTTCTTCCTCATCCCAGTCAATCGGATCCAAGCTCTTGGTGCCAATATTCAAAGCTTCATAGGAGGGATCCAATACAATTCCATCATCCACCAATGTGTAAGGAATGCTTTCTTTAATACCAAGCTCTGACATGAGTGAGACTGATAATCTTTCATAATTCTTCTTCCTCAAGTCATACTCATCTTGTCGATCGCACCAAAAATCCTCTAACAAATTAAAATGTCTAGTGAACATCGAATGTAATAAGGCATACATCTTCTTCTTTGGATCAAAATGATTATGAGCTGTATACAATCCTTATTTCAATTGTATTAATTCATTACAGACCACCTTTGCTCCCTTCACGTGTTGACAGATATATTCACCCAACTTCATGGGAAATTTATGACATCCCATTTTATGCTTAATCCCAAACAGAGCATTAACTCCAATAGCTTGATATACAAATTCCATTAACACCATCCTGTTACTGCAGCACCTTGGAAGTAAATGTGGATGGCCTTCAAAACCAAATAACCTGAAGTATGTAAATTTGGGGTATTGGATGTACCAACTTCCCCATTCAGCAATGAACGCCATGGCTTCCGGACTCAACCTGTATCCTGCATCTCCATTCAACTGATTCATGACCACATATAAAAATGCATCATTGACTCTTCTAAAATGAGTTTCAGCAACCTGAAGAGATAATTGATCATAGTGCTCCCATACCTTCTTTTTTCCATCCAAGGCTCCCATTACGTCCACTCTATTCAAACTTGGGAAAACACCCACTCTTGCAACTGCATAGACAATGTAAGAGGTCATAAAGAAACACTTGGTTTCTCTGATCCTGGTTAACTGGTCATGTATGGCATCAGAAACAATCATTGACCAATCAAACTATTGTTGTCCTTTCAAGATAGTCTGAATAAAAGGAAACATCCACTCCTTGAAGTAAAATGCATCCCTCTTTCCAAACACCCTAGACAACATCACAATCAACCTTGCTACCTCTTCATAGAAATCTACCCTCTTTGGCTGATCTGCAAGCTTGGTTAGAGATTTCTTTTCTGTCTTCAACCATTTCTTGTTTAAGTGAGATTTATTCATTCCCTTATACTTACTATATTGCTCCAAGGCCTCTGCCTCATTTAATTGTACCAAGTTCTTTGGATCTAGAACATCAAATATAGTCTGAAATGCTTGAGGAGTGAGATTAATAATCACAGTCTTGTGAATCCGTACATAGTCTTGTAGCAGGATTGTAAGAACTAGCTACTGTCATGATTAACTCTGGGCACTAGACAGATATAGGAAATAAAGTGATATGAGCTAACCCAGAGCTGACAATTCTTTCCGTAGTCAATGTAATATCCTTGTCAAACGCCTTTGAATACCATTCCTCAAAATTGTATTGACCTAGATTAGTATCAATGATATCCAACCAATCTGATTCCACCTTGCTCATCTTCACAACCGGACTCCTGTGATTATACCTTAAGGTATAAGGCAGTTGTTCTGGCTTTAACTTCTTTGATTTTGATGCTACCTTTGATGTTTCTGCAGGCTGGTTTCTCCGAGCAGCTTCCCCTGATGTTCTTGACATCTTTCAACTTTCCTGCAAATAAAAACCTCTAATTAGATCTTTAGATATTATCATAGAAACATGCTCTAAAAACCATTCCTTCTTTATATGCACCAGAGGCAGAACCAAATGGAAACACAACCTAAAATAGTCCCTTTTTACAACACTGTCGGACTCGGAGCCAAAATCGATACAGAAATTTCTCTAATAATGAATGGGCTCGGAGTCAGAATGGAGGAGGTAATCAGAACTGGGATTGGAATGGAAAACAGATGTGGTTTTCTTCGAAATTTTCATTTTTTCATATTCTATTTCCATTCCTCCTCCGCTTCCGATTTGGTCATCATTATTTTGAAAGAAGGTTTTGTCATTATGCACGGAGCTGGACACGGGATAGAAATGGAATCGATAACTTTAGTAAAAAAACATAATTCTCAAGTTCAAAACGGATTCCGATCCCGTCTCTGCCTAGATTCACCATGACATCATCAAAGATTTTATCGATTTAACTCCTAACTTGATGACTAAAACCAAGGTCATATTAGATAAAAAGAAGCTTCAAAACACTATACTCATATGACCATGAGGAATAACTGAATCCTAAGATATCATATTTTAATCATTTTTTTAAAAGTGATTACAGAGACCAATGAAACCCTAATCTAATAAACATGATAAAAACAAGGGCACAGATTTTAAACCTTGCCATTTACCAGAATGCAAAAATGCGATGAAACCCTAAGTAAAAATGATGAATCAATTTACCCTAACTCACTGTAAATCTCTAATCTACCTCACTATAGATTTCTAATCTACCAAAACACCATTTAAAACCTAAACTTAATCTAACTCACTGCAAAAACAAAACAACACGACGCAATCACGACTAAAGCGTGAAAGCGACCGTGCCCTAAAATAGAAATAACTAAAAATAAAACAAACAAAAATGAGGAAACAATCAGATCAACAAAATAAAACAATCATTCAAACAAACACGCCAAGAAACATGAAATCATTTGAAAACAACATGATTCCAGACACGGGCAAACATATATACAAAACACGCAATAGTAAATAAAATGAAGAACAACAATAAGAAAACCTACCTTGAATACACAAGAACCCAGCTAACCTTCTGAACTAATCCGCTCACAAATAATCTTCTCCTCCTTTAATCCTTTCGCTCAAATGAACTATGCCGCTGCTCTTTCGTGCTCTTCAAATCTCTTAATAATGATAATAATGACTCGTTTAATCCTTATATGAATGTAAAACTGAAGGTTTCTACCTACACGAGCAACCGTCATTAATGCATTAACACACAGTTAAGGTGGAGTCGGAACTGAAAGAGAACCAACCCTTCACAATAGTGCAACTTCAATAAAAAAAAAAAACTACCCAAAACGGCAAGGGCGGAACTGAAATAGAAACCGATTCAAAACCTTTTGAGAAATTTCCAAACTTCATTCCAATTCCGGTTCCAGGTCCGTTAACTAAACAAAACACAAAAAGTAAAACAAAAGACTGACATAACAAAACTAAACAAAAAGACAAGACCAAAACCAAAAGTCAAAATAGCGGAGGCGAGGGAGGAGTTGATTATGATTTTGCAATTTTTAGTAAAGACTAAGTTAACACCCATTCTGGCTCCGGTTCCACTGAAGACAAAACAAAACATATAAACAAAAGACTATTGGGATGGAAACCAAAAACAAGTTTCAAAAGAACTTTCAGAAATCAATTCAGTTTCGGTTTGGATTCCGACAGAGAAACCAAAGAAAAACAAAGTATTTGACCAAGACTAGACTCCACACTTTGTTTCCCAAAAATAACTAAGTACAAAAATAACAAAGGGGGACCCCTTTTGACCAAGGCAAAAGATGGGGTGGTTATGCAAGGCATAACAAATGGCGACTCGGCTGGAAAAATGGTTTACCCATTTTCAAAATACCCAAAGAAAATTTTAGTCACCCAAAAACTACTTGGCTTATAAACACTTTAACTTGAATAAGATCAGATATATGTAGGATAAGTTCGAGTTTGAATCTTAGATGTTATGTGCTCATGGAGTTATTTTTGAATCTGAATGTGTGCTTATATTGTGCATCATTCTTTATAGATACTTTCTCTGTTTGTGAACAACTATACCTAAGATTCAGGCTACATAGGTTGAGTCCTTTAACTATCGTACAGTAAAATCCTGGGCATTGCTCCGCTAACAGATAGGCATCCATAGCCCCGATGGAGATACCTCTAGTTCTCTCAAAGCATTGCTCTACTGCCAACCAGGCGTCCATAGCCTCGATAGAGATACTTGACTACCCACTTGATATTTGAGCCTGCTTCTTTCTTTCTTTCTTTCTTTCTTTTTTTACTTCACTAGTGGAAATTCTTTTATGCATCTTTCTCAAATACTCAGATTGAATAAATCTAAAATGTGGGTTGAGAACTACAATGGATTTCATGATAGTCTTGGAATCGGATTTTTCACTTGAACCAAAGGTAAAGTCATTCTAAAAACAAATAGGTAATTACTCATATAAATGTTTTTTTCCTTTTTTTTTTTAATTTGGTGACAGATCTTTGATCACAATTCATGAGATAATCACATTTATATCTTATGTCCTTAATAACTTTTCCAAGCCAAATTAGAATGATCATAAAACATAAGTTTTTAGAATGAAATCCTTTTCAATGATTATGATGAGAATACCTAAACCAATTTCTCTCCTAGTACCAGTAGTATACTTTGAATAACAACCCCCTAACTTGAGATGAAAAAAATGAGGATTTCTAACGAAACAAGACAAAACAAAACAAGGAAACAAGCAAAGAAGAAGAAAAAAAAACAAAGAAAGAAAACAAAACAAACCAACAATCAAAAGTAAAAACTAAAAACTAAACAGAAACTTAAGTACATATGATACAGTTTAGTACACATTTTTTTTTTCTTCAAAACATCAGACTTTCTATGCACCAAAATAGTGAAACTGACCATTGACTGGTAATGGAATAGGCTCTCCTGTTAGGGTACTCAAACGAAAAGCATTCTTGCCCAAGATTTTAGCTACTTGATAGGGACCTAACCAAAGTCTATCAAAATTCTGGTGATCTCCCTTCTTTTCTCTAGCCTTATCCCATAATAACACAAGATCTGATATTCTAAAGGCCTTTATCTTGGCTCTTTTGTCAAACCAACGTTTAACAATAGCCTGATGTTTAGAGAATTGCTGCAAAGCAGCATCTCTTTATTCTTCCATATTTAATAAGTTAAGCAGTCTAACCTCAATCCTAAAAGATTGGATCTTGGCCATAAACTAACTTAAAAGGTGAATTCCCTAGGGCTGCTTTGATTTTGGTTCGATTTGCCCATAGGGAAAATCTCAACTGGGTGTGCCAGTCCCTAGGGTTACACTCTAACAACTTTCTTATAACTTCCAACAAGTTCTTATTTGTGGACTCAACCACTCCATTCCCCTGAGGGTAATAATTGGAAGAATATTTTAACACAATCTTATGTTCATAGGCCCATGAAATAAACTCAGCAGAAAAAAAAGTAGGGCCGTTATCACATACCAGAGCAAATGAAACCCCAAACCTAGTTGTGATGTTCTCTGTCAGGAACTTGATGACCACCTCCGTGCTACTATTCTTGCAAGGCAAGGCCTCCATCCAACGTGTGCAATAATCCATTGCAGTCAAGATGAATTTATGCCCTGCA